>JARBWK010000003.1:6363295-6382020 GCA_030556195.1 Anolis apletophallus | reverse complement strand
GTAAACAAACGCACATGGGAACTATTAGGCCAATCAGGACCGTATTCTTATCTAAAGGCACATGATGTTCTCTGGCGAATCACAGCCTGTGCCTGTACACCAATCAGAATGTATTATTCTCGTCATTATTTCTGGCAAGCTATTTCTGTACTCTGCTGCTTCTGTTCTATCCTTATGCATCACTCCCCTCTGACATTTCTCCTGCTAAGGTATCAATTTCTCCTTTACTACTAGCATTACAAGCTAGGCCCAAAAATAGACATACATCCTTCCAGCCAAAGGTGAAAACACCACTTTTCCCAACAGGCCTCAGCCTGCATTGACAGTAAGGCTTCCTAGGCCTCAGCCTGCATTGACAGTAAGGTTTCCTAGGCCTCAGCCTAAATTGACAGTATAGCTTCCTGGGCCTCAGCCTAAATTAACAGTAAGGCTTCCTAGGCCTCAGCCTGAATTGACAGTAAGGCTTCCTAGGCTTCAGCCTGAATTGACAGTAAGGGTTCCTACACCTCAGCCTGAATGGATAGTACAGCTTCCTAGGCCTCAGCCTGAATTGACAGTAAGGCTTCCTAGGCCTCAGCCTAAATTAACAGTAAGGCTCCCTAGGCTTCAGCCTGCATTGACAGTAAGGCTTCCTAGGCTTCAGCCTGAATTGACAGTAAGGGTTCCTACACCTCAGCCTGAATGGATAGTACAGCTTCCTAGGCCTCAGCCTGAATTGACAGTAAGGCTTCCTAGTCCTCAGCCTGAATGGATAGGACAGCTTCCTAGGCCTCAGCCTGAATTGACAGTAAGGCTTCCTAGGCCTCAGCCTGAATGGACATTAAAGCTTCCTAGGCCTCAGCCTGAATTGACAGTAAGGCTTCCTAGACCTCAGCCTCCATTGACAAGTAAGGCTTCCAAGGCCTCAGCCTCAATTGGCAGTAAGGCTTCCTAGGCCTCAGCCCATTTCAAATAACCTGGGCACCGCCGGTTCCCAAAGCTAGTCCTACATAAATCAAGAATCATAGGTTCATCAACACGCTGGAGTTCTGGATCAAAAGGGTCAGAACTGCTAACATTAGAGGAGTGTACGAGGGAAGAAACCAGATTGCATAGGGAAATTACCCGTAGTTCGGTCAGTCACACAGGTGAGTCCTGGAAGGGACGCGTGGGTGAGTTGAATAATTCAAGCGGAGACGCTCAATGGCATTCCGGACAGAGGATGCTGGTCTCTGTAGTTCCGTTTAAGCGGAAACGCCCAATGGCGCTAGTTGCTGAGGACGCTCGTCCTTGTAGTTTAGTATGCCCAATGCGTCCAGTAGTAACAAGCCAGAAGTCTGGGCTAAGACCATGTAACGTAGAACACAGTTCCCAAACGAGGAACCCAAAGGGAGCGTTCTGTGAGGGGGGGAGTGCCTAACGGCTGGAGCTCTCCGAAGCCGGCAGCGGGCCGTTTCGTCTCTCTCCGAGACTTCCTCAGAGGCAGCGTATAGAGGTCGTGTCGTCCTCAAAGATGTACAGTTTCAAGTAAACTTTCTCAGTCAGCGCAGAGGACGGACCATCCCAACTGGTGGAAATGGTGACTGTGTTCTACGTTACACGGTCTTGCAGGATCTTGAGCATTCCCTTACTAGGTAAAGGTAAAGGTTTTTCTCTGACATTAAGTCCAGTCGAAGAGCCGGCGTTGTCCATAGACACCTCCAAGATCATGTGGCCAACATGACTGCATGGAGCGCCGTTACCTTCCAGCTGGAGTAGTCCCTATTGATCTACTCACATTTGCATGTTTTCGAACTGCTATGTTGTCAGAAGCTGGGGCTGACAGCGGGAGCTCACCCCGCCCCCCGGATTTGAACCGGCAACCTTTCAGTCCGCAAGTTCAACAGCTCAACAGTTTAACCCACCAGTGCCACTGGTGTCCCTTAATATCATACAGTGAATAATATAACATAATATAACACAGACAATAATCACATAGCAATTTTCAAAAACAAAACAGCACAATAATATAAACATAAATAAATAAATGATTTTAAAGGCTAAAAGGCCCTCTAAAACCACTATATAATGCCAATTAAAACCAGTCATTCCTATGATCAGAGTATCCAGGGCTCTCCATTAGCATACAACTTAAAATATAGTGGTATGCAAACATTAAAACAGAATTAAATATAAACAGTATTTTTAAGAAATCCCAGTTTAAAGTCATTAAAACATATTTAGAGTTAAAACCCACAGCACCCCCTGAATTGATCTTAACCTGAACCGATTTAATCATTCATCACACATCCAAAATTCAGCATCCACGAGGGGCTGGCCCTGGAGTCAAACTCCAAATGAATATCAAAGGGCATTGCAGATCCCTTTTAACTCCCTTTGGCTTTAACTCTGTTTTGATTTTGGGAATCCTGATCGCTGCTTTGAGTCTCCTTGTGGAGAGAAAAAGAGGGATATAAATAAACATAAACATAATAATAATGTGTTAGGTGAAGGATGAGAGTGGGAAGTAGCAGTGGGGGTCCTCAAGTATTAGCAAAGTCACCCCCCCCAATTCATTAAAGTCTCCAATATCAATTCAAACAACCCATAGAAGCACATTGCTGCCAGGCATTGAATCTTTGAAACCAACTGGACAACCGAGAACTCCTATGATAGAGACCATGACTCTAGTACAGTGTTTCTCAACCTTCCCAATGCTGCGACCCCTTAATACAGTAACTCATGTTGTGGTGGCCCCTAACCATAACATTATTTTCATTGCTACTGTATTTTTGTGTGTGGGGTGGGGGTGGGGGTGAGTTTGTCATTTGGAAATTGTAGTTGCTGGGATTTATAGTTCACCTACAATCAAAGAGCATTCTCAACTCACCAACGATGGAATTGAACCAAACTTGGAACATAAAACTCCCATGACCAACAGCAAATACTGGAAGGGTTTGGTGGGCATTGACCTTGAGTTTGGGAGTTGTAGTTCACCTACATCCAGAGAGCACTATAGACTCAACAATGACGGATCTGGACCACACATGACATGAATCCTCAATATACCCAAATGGGAACACTGGTGGAGTTTGGGGAAAATAGATCTTGACATTTGGGAGTTGTAGTTGCTGGGATTTATAGTTCATCTACAATCAAAGAGCATTCTCAACTCACCAATGATGGAATTGAACCAAACTTGGAACACAAAACTCCCATGACCAACAGCAAATACTGGAAGGGTTTGGTGGGCATTGACCTTGAATTTGGGAGTTGTAGTTCACCTACATCCAGAGAACACTATAGACTCAACAATGATGGATCTGGACCACACTTGACACGAATCCTCAATATGCCCAAATGTGAACACTGGTGGAGTTTGGGGAAAATAGATCTTGACATTTGGGAGTTGTCGTTGCTGGGATTTGTAGTTCATTTACAATCAAAGAGCCCCTTGCACCCTACCAATGATAGAATTGGGTCAAAATTCCTACACAGAACCCTCATGCCTTGAAGGAACTAGCTGGCGTGAGCCTCCATCCCACCTCACACACTCTCCCTCCGCCACACATGCGCATCATGCTGCCCTGCGCCAAGCACGCCTGCTCTCCCCTCCCCGCTTGGAGTCTCAGAATCAGCCCTCCCCTTGGCTGGGAGGCCTGCGAATCACAGCAGAGGAGAGCTTTAGGTGGGAGAATTCGCAGTCTGTTTCCAAAAAGAAAGAGAAGGAAAAGCGGAGAGATCTTCAACCTTCTCTGCCAAAGGGCATCCTAAGACCAGCAGAAATACATGTTTTCTGATGGTCTTTGGCGACCCCTCTGAAACCCTCTCGTGAACCCCCTGGGGGTCCCGACCCCCAGGTTGAGAAACACTGCTCTAGTATATCATGCTGGCTTCTCTATAGGAAAAGCATATGCCGACCCCAAAATGAGAGCTCAACGTACTTGACTCGATCGGGGTAGAAGAGAGCCATGCTCCAGATGGTGGCACCAGCCCAATCGTGCCCAACAAAGGTGGCCTGGGAAATGCCCTGGAAAAAGAGACAAACACGGATGAGTGAAGACAGCAATCAAAACAGTGCTTCCTGTCCTGTAAGTACAAAGTAATCCCCTCATAGCACACTTATCCAATATTTGAATGGCGTTACACCAAAAAAATGTTTGCATATATATGTGTATACTGTATTTATTTACATCATTTATATTCCGCCCTTCTCACCCCGCAGGAGACTCAGGGCGGATTACAATGTACATATACAGGCAAACATTCAATGCCATAGACACACAACATATATAGACAGACACTCAGAGGCTATGTAACATTCCATCTTCTGGCCAACAGGGGAGCTGTTGCATTGCTTCATTCTTTGCATACTTCCTGGAGATTTTATAGCCTCGTAAATCAATTAAATTAGCCTCCCCACACATAGGTGGTCCCTAAATTTCCTACTTGACAAGTGAAACTGTCTTTCGGGTTGCAAAGGTTAACAATAAGCTACACAATTTGGTCGAGAGCTCACCCTGACCCAGGCAATCCTAACATTGGGGCTTTCAGCAGCTGAGAGTGTTTGATGCACCCAATGGGTTTCCATGGCTGGTCTCTAGCCACATACCACCACCATTATTATTACGCTCCCAAAAAGAGATATAAGGACTCCCTGAAACAACATCTCAGGCTCGGCCAGATTGATAACCAACAATGGTGCACCCTGGCCTCACATCGGGAGGCATGGAGACGCACTATCCACAATGCTGCGGCCTCTTTCGAGAAGACATGCTAAATGGGTCTCGAAGAGAAACGACAACACAGAAAGAACCGCAACTTGGAAACAACATCACCCAAGGAGACTTTCTGCTGTGCTTTCTGCAACCTGACTTGCCTATCTCGGATTGGCCTTTTTAGTCATCAATGCGCTTGTAAAAAAAACGTGGGATGAGTCCTTCCTAAGAATCTTCATTTGCGAAGTACTGCCGAGACAGATATTATTATTATTATTATTATTAGAAACACAACAAGCTTAGTACACAGCAAACATGGTCACTATGCTAGTTGTTGTATTGGATCACACGTCGGACACTTCCCAAGTGTCTAGGACTGTGTGATGTATCGGTAAATAATGTGTGCACATCCCAGTAGATGGTCATTTTGTCAATGTCGATTGTTTTTAAATGCAGACCAAGGTCTTGAGGCAATGCACCCAGTGTGCCGATCACCCCTGGGACCACCTTGACTGGCTTGTGCCAGAGTTTTTGCAGTTTGATCTTTCAATCCTAGTATCGTGTCAGCTTTTCCAGTTGTTTCTCTTAAATCCTGCTGTCACCTGGGATTGCAACAACGACGATCCTTATTTGGTTTTTTAACATGATCATGATGTCAAGAGTCTTGCGCTCCTCCTCCTCCTTCAAAACACAACAAAATTAGTGCACAGCAAAGAAGTCCATTATGTTGTATTGGATCACACGTTGGACATTTCCCAAGTGTCTAAGATTGTGTCTTCTCCATTGGCGCCCCCTTGCAGTGGGGGAGAGGCTTGTGTACCCTAATGAAGTTGCGAGCTCTACAGCGCCTGACATCCTGCTTTGCAGCAGCTGCAGAGCTGTTTGGGCTGGAAGTCAGCCTGACGAAAACGGAAGTTCTCTACCAGCCCGCACCACAGGAAGAACACCATCATCCCCATGTCAGCATAGGCACATCTGTGCTTAAGTCTGTTCAGTAGTTCATCTACCTGGGAAGCATCATCTCTTCAGACGCCAAGATTGATAAAGAGAGAGATCACAGATTAGCAAAGGCATAGAGTGCATTCGGAAGGCTTCACAAAAGAGTCTGGAGCAACAAGCACCTGAGGCAAAGCACCAAAATCAGTGTGTACAGAGCTATAGTACTGTCTATTCTCCTCTATGGGTCTGAAACATGGGTCACCTATCGTCAGCACCTATGACTCCTCGAACGCTTTCATCAGCGCTATCTTCGCACAATCCTAAATATACACTGGACCGACTATGTGAGTAATGTTGCTGCCCTTGAGCAAGCAGGGATCACCAGCGTTGAGGCCATGCTATTGAGAACACAGCTGCGCTGGGCAGGGCACGTCTCTAGGATGGAGGACCACCGCCTCCCAAAGATACTACTCTATGATGAACTCGCACGGGTCAACGCAAGAGAGGCGCCCCCAAAAAGAGATATAAGGACTCCCTGAAACAACATCTCTGGCTCGGCCAGATTGATCACCAACAATGGTCCACCCTGGCCTCACATCGGGAGGCATGGAGACGCACTATCCATAATGTTGCAGCCTCTTTCGAGAAGACACACCGAACGGGTCTTGAAGAGAAACGACAACGCAGAAAGAACCGCAACTTGGAAACAACATCACCCAAGGAGACTTTCTGCTGTGCTTTCTGCAACCGGACTTGCCTATCTCAGATTGGCCTTTTTAGTCATCAATGCGCTTGTAAAAAGCATGGGATGAGTCCTTCCTAAGAATCATCGTTCGCGAAGTAATGCCGAGAGAGATCATAGAAGGTGGACTTGTGAGAAAGATTTGGATCAAATACATAAGACACTAAATATTAGCATACAACTATATGCAGAGCTGCATCTCTTTTTGAGAAATTATGGCCGAATGCTTGGAAAGTTGCTATTAAAAACGACTTTAATAGATGATCACAGCAGCAAGACTGGTATATGCTGAAAACTGGAAAGGCACATTATTACCAACGATGGAATGACGGCTGTTAAACCAAATGAAGTAAGAAAAAAATGGGCACGTTATCAGGTTTCACCAGAGGAAAAATAATTAAGACGCCTTTCAAAAATAATTGTAACCGGGGGTCTGGTCGGGCAAAGATGGCGGCAGGACGGGCGTTTTGAGGGCTCCTCAATTCGCCAACCGATTCCGCAGGCTAGAGGGCGAATCGCGCCATCACCTTGGGCTGCAAGAAGCAGGCAAGAGGCAGCGAAACCGAGGGGACCCCACCGATGGCTCCAAAAGCCCCTCCTCCTCCTCAAGAGGGGGAGATCGAGAGGGCCCAGTGCGAACCCACATCGGCGAGCAGCCAGCGGATCGGGAAGCGGGCAAGAGCCTGCATTTACTGCCAGCCCAGCCCACTTCAACAGCGAGAGAAAGGAAGAGAGAGAGAGCGGGGGAAAGCGGATATCGAAGGGGCGGTAAGGAGCCCCAGCAAAAGGAGGGCACCCGGGAGGAATCGGGAAGCAGCGAACCGGGAGAGGCTGCTTCGGAGGGGGGGATCCACAAAGACGCGAGGGGAGAACGGGAAGACGGCCGGGGCCGTTAGAACTTGAGGGGAGGAAAAAGGAGGAAGAAGGAGCACCCGCGGGCTCCCCCCGGACGGAATTGGGAGGACCCCGAAAAACGGAGAGGGGAGAGACCCTGGATCCAAGATGGCGGCGCAAGGAATATAGGGGTCGAAACAACAACCTGAACCAGAAGGCGGCCATCTTGGAGAGAGGCTCTTCCCGCCCTAGAAGCAAAAGGGCGCGAAAGGGACCGGAAGAGGAGGCAACAAACTGTCCGGACACAATTCTAAGCCGGACCCGCACCGGAAGTGCGGAGGGGAAGGATTTACAGCCGGAACAACAAAAATAAAATAAAATAAAAATAAATAAATAAATAAAAAAGAAATACCTCAAGAGCAAAAGAGCGGAGGATGATGCAAGAAGAGGGATCAGAAGAGGAGGGAATAACTTTGAGGGACATCCTTGCAGAGCTGCGAAGAATAGGGGAAGCCCAAGACAGACACCTACGGAAGATGGATGCCAGGATGTCCCGGCAAGAAAAGCAAATGGGTGCGGCCCGGGAGCACTCCCCACAGGCAAGAGCAGAGCCAGCTGAGGAGGCGTTTCCCGCAGTGCCGGAGCTGCTGACCTTCTATGATGATGGAGGGGACGCACCCCAAGTCAAGGGGGAAAACGCAACAATACGTGAAGGAGGAGAGAGGAGAGGGAAGGAGAATGTAAAGCAGCGGGAAGCATCAGAGGAAAGAGGACCTCACCCCAAAAATAGTGAGGAAGTCTCACTGGAAGCTGCAAGAATGACTTCAAAGGGCCCCAAAACCTCTGCTCCCCAAAAAAGAGAAAAGAGGAAAAACCAAGAGGCCGCTGCAACGCCCAAAAGCCCCATCCTGGATACAGATAAGAACGATGGCAAAAAGACTGGGACGCAGCCCAATAGGAAGAGAAGCTGGACGAGAACAACCCAGCAAGGAAGAAAGAAAAACCTAAAGAAAAATTGCCCCTACTCTCTAGAGGCGTATTTTAGGCCTACGAGATGTGGCATCCTGGGGATGGACATAAAAGGCCTCGAATCTCCTAAAGAGAACGGTTAGAAAGGAAGCCGAGGAAAACGAAAAGGTACAGATCCAGCTACACTAAAAGACAAGGAGCGGACAATGGACACCAAACACTGGAAAGATTTTGAAGGCTAAGGGAAAAGAGTTTTTAAAAGGATAAAAACTAAAAACAACAGATTGCTTTTATATCAAGAGGGTTATGAAGACCCGGCCCTGGAAAAAGAAGGAAAAAGAGCCTAAAAAGAAGACTTGTAAAAGAAATGTCCAGCTCAACAAGGAGAGAGACTGTACGGGAAAAACAAGATGCACCCATGAACAAGGAACTTAGAAGGAAACAAGTTACCCCTATCCCTATCTTTTCCCATCACCATTACCCATTACTATCCTTCCCAGAACCCGGACCAAACAACCTCCATCACCGCCTCCAACCCTTACCCCTGCCCACCCTCCATTCCTCCCCATACCCTCAACCCGCCCTACCCCAAAACCATCCCCCCCCTTTTCTGTTTCATCTGTATGTATTCAAAACTTTCAATAAAAATTTAATTAATAAAAAAATAAAATAATTGTAACCCTTGGAAGACTTTTTGAAGGGGAAAAAACCCAATTTAATAACTGTTGGTTTGGAAAATTGGTGTTTCTTTGAATAAGGGCAGCAGCACGATCCCGAGTTCCAAGTGCAAGGCCCCGTTTCGTGAAAGACCAAACCCTTTCCGAGTCTGAAGCTACATAATTGGTACAGAAAGAACACCCTGAACCAAGTTATCTCGAAATGGGAAGGACACAAAGAAGAAATTTAAAAAAGCCAGTTCCAAGCGACCAGGCCCTCGCTTAACTTGAAAGCGCCGTCCTCGCTTTTAAGTACCATCTGCCCGCGCAAGATAGGGCTCCGCTCTCTGTTCGCTGCCCATCAAAACCTGTCCTCCTCTGTCCCCAAAGGCCTTGGAAACAAGGCAAAGTCCTGCTTCGCTCGACATAGGATTTTTCCTTCAAATTCTCAGTCTGTCTCAACTGTTGCTGTCGTAGCACAGAGACCAAAGAAGTCAAGCCCCAATATTACTAGTAGTAGAAGCTGAAGGCTCAATCACAACACTTGCTGCTGAGATCTGCTAGACCAGGGGTGGGCAATTATTTTTTCCAAGGGGCCACACGAGAGCCAAAAAATATTATGGAGGGCCGCACCCAGGGGCGGTCCTACAAGGTAGGCCAAGTAGGCGGCCGCCTAGGGCGCCATCTGGGAAGGGGGCGCCATCCTGGCCGCATGGGGCGCCATCCTGTCCCTGCTGATGTTCCTCAGACAGCGCCGCAGCTGCCTGCTTTTGGGCCCCGGCCTTGTGTGCTCCGACGCCGCTTCTGGGCATGCGCGGAGGTTTTCGCGCAGGCGCAGTTGCTCCAGAGCTGAAGTTAAGCGCAGGAGCAACTGCACATCCGCGAAAACCTCCGCGCATGCCCAGTAGCTCCCTTGCGCAGAAGCCTGTAAGCAAAGCACTCCCTATCGGGCAGGCAGGGAGTGCTTCCCCTCTCCTTTTGTCTCCGCCGCGCGCACGTTTGCAGGGAAGGAGAAAAGAATCAGTGAAGGAAGTGTAAGTGAAGGAACGAATGAAGGGCTTTCCTCCTCCTCCTCCTCCGTGACCTCTTCTCTCCCTCCTTCCTTTCTTCGGCACTATTTCTGCCTAGACCTGAGGGGCCTGAGGCTATGAGGAGTTGTGGGAGTTGGAGTCCAAAACACTTAGAAGGAGGGAGGGCCCAAGTTTGCCCAGGCCGCGCTGCCTGTTTTCGACCTCATTTGAACATTTTGGCTGTTTTTCTATTTACATTTACATTGGGATCCTAATTTTGGACTTATGGGAGACTCACTCCTATGGATTATGAGACGGGTGGCAGGTAATATATTCTGATTTTGATGCATTTACATGGCATTTCTTGTTGATTATTATACAGTTCTGCTTAATATTGTCATACAATATAATAAAAATACAATACAACAATAGAATAATGATATATTTTATATTACATGTAATATTACAAACAATATTGCGGTATAGTGGTATTGTACAAAATAGTAATATATAATATTTTATTTTACTTTATTTTGGGTTATTTGAGTTTTATAGGAGTCATGAAAATATTTAGTAGAGGATAATTTTATTGAAATAAATAATTTTATTTATTATTTTATAATAATAATATAATAGAATGTTATATTGTATTATAATGTCAATATATTATAATATAATTATATTGTAATGTAGTATACTATAATTATGATATAATATAGTATGAGTATGGTATAATATATTGTATATACATTGATACAATATAATACTACTAATGGTATTGTGATATTATAATTGTATATTTGTTTTACATGGGGGGTAAAATAATGTTTTTTTGGGGGGGGCACCAAAATAATGTTCGCCTACCATTTCAAATTACCTTAGACCGCCCCTGGCCGCACCTAAAGGCTGAACTACATTCTAATCTACATTATTTATTTATTTATTTACTATATTTACTATATATTACACATCATTAATATTAACATATCTACGTGGGGCTGCCTTTGAAGACAGTTCGGAAATTGCAATTAGTCCAGTGGGCGGCAGCCAGATTGCTAACGGGAGCTACATACAGGGAGCATACCACCCCCCTGTTGTGTCAGCTCCACTGGCTGCCTGTCCAATTCTGGACTCAATTCAAAGTGCTGGTTTTGACCTTTAAAGCTCTATACGGTTCTGGCCCAGCTTACTTGTCCAAACGCATCAGCCGCTACGTCCCACCTCGTAATCTAAGATCATCCGGGGAGGCCCTGCTCTCGCTCCCGCCTACGTCTCAGATGTGGCTGGTGGGGACGAGGGATAGGGCCTTCTCGGTGGTGGCTCCCCGCCTGTGGAATGCGCTTCCTATCGATGTACGATTCACCACATCTCTCCTGGCATTCAGGAAAAAAGTAAAATCCTGGCTGTGGGACCAGGCATTTGAAACACCAGCACAAGGTAGCATTTTAGGTTTTTTATGAAAAGTAGATGGATATGGCCAATGCTTTTATGGACTGAACATTGTTTTAATCTGGAGTGAGTGTGTATGGTGCTGATGTAGTTGTATTTTAATGTATTTTAATTGTTGAAGGGTTTTGGGGTTTTATATTGTTACTATGTGGGCATCGAATTGTGCCGTACTGTAAGCTGCTCTGAGTCCCCCCTTGGGGGTTGAGAAAAGCGGGGTAAAATCCTGAAATAAATAAAAATAATAAATAAATAAATAACATATTAATATATCAAGAAATATTCATATATTATTAGTATTAATAATTATATTATAGTATATATATAGACATTATAATATATTGAAATTATAATATAATATAACATTATATTATTTATTATATTATTATTATAAAATTATTATACAATAATAATAAAAACCACTAAAATTAAATTAAAGAAGATAAGGTGCGAACCAAGATGAAGGCTGACATCCTGAAGAGAGGAAGGATCCCAAGATGGAATGGCCCAATGGACCCAGCCCAGAGGATGGCAAAGCGGACCCAGCCACCGCCACAGCAGAGCAGAGCAGCAGGCGACAGCCTCCGCCCGCTCTTGCCCCCAGCCGATCACCCTGCGGGGCCAAGAGGAAGGGGTGCCACTGCTGCCATCCCATCGCAGGCTCTGTGGGGCCTGTGTCGGCAGACAGGCCGGAGGAGCGGCGGATTTGGAGTGCCTGCCACCCTGGAGGCGATCCAGGCCTGCCGGGGGAGCAGTCGGTGATTTGAGGTGGCTGAATGCCCTGGCGACCCGGAAGATGATCAAGTCTTCCGGGTCGCCACGGCGATCGGCCCCCACAGGTCGCCAGGTGCTCCCCTGCGGGCCTGGATTGCCTGCAGGGATGGCGGACGCTGTGGGGCCGCCGCTACTCCAGGATGGCAGGCCCCACAGAGCCCTTGGCCCCACCCCGACGCCCTTGGCCCCGCCCCCGACGCCCTTCTCCTGGGCTGGACAGAATCAGCTGCTGGGCCAGATCTGGCCCGCGGGCCGTAGGTTGCCCACCCCTGGGCTAGACACATCTTGACTGATGTTGCATTTGGTAAATAGCTATTACCAGGCATGGGCAAACTTGGGCCATCCAGGTGTTTTTGACTCCAACTCCCATATTTCCTGAAGTATGGACATGGTCCAAGGCACTCTCAGCATTTTTGCCCAATACCACAGTTTCTGGGATTTATAGTTAACACACAATCAAAGAGCATCCTGAACTCTTGCAACAATGGAATTGAACCAAACTTGGCATATTGAACTCTCATTACCAACAGAAAGAACTGAAAGGGTTTGCTTGGGAATTGACCTTGAGTTTGGAAGTTGTAGTTCACCTACACCCAGAGAGCACTGCGGACTCAAACAATGTTATGTTGTTGTTTGTTTTCTATCCAGAATCACAATGTTGGAAGGAGGCTCACCACTTTAAGGTCCCTAAAACAGGCATGGGAAAACTTCGGCCCTCTGGGTGCTTTGGACTTCAACTCCCACCATTCCTAACAGCCTGAGGCCCTTTCCTGCTTAAGTAGCTTAAGGGGGGGGGGGGGGGGAGGAAAAGGGCCATAGGCTGCTAGGAATGGTGGGAGTTGGAGTCCAAAACACCTGGAAGGTCCACGTTTGCCGATGCCAGCTTTCGACAGAGACCTCTTCCTCCCCCTTCGCGCCCTTTCTTTACCTTCCTGCCAAACACTTACTTTTTATTCTACACTGCCGCTTCTGCCGCCATTTTGATCCGAGGGGGCAGCGTGAGCGTGTTCAGGAGGGGAGGGAGAAGAGGGCGACCCGTGAGCAGGCGCTACTGCGCAGACTCGCCCCAGAGCACAGTGAGGCAAAGCGAGCAGAGCGAGGCTGGGAAGAAGGGAGCCCAAGTGGAGAAGAAAAAGTGTTCGGCAGGAGGGGGAAGAAAGGGTATTGGAGGTTCCCATTTCCCACGGCACACCCGATGATCGCTCACGGCACACTAGTGTTGGGAAACAATGTTTAGGGAGATGGTCGTATTTAACCCAATTATTTAACCCAATCTTAATTTTAATATCACTCTCTATATTTAATGTGCTATATTGTATTCTAATAATAATAATTTTTAGTGGGATTGAATTTCGATAGGCAAGAATGGCAATTGTTTCAAGTACGTAGTACTTTTATGTTGTTGCACTTCTGTATTGTATTTATTTGTTTGTATGGGAATGGCCTATGAGTCTATAAACAACTTCCTGCAGCTATAAATGAAATTAATTAACTAACTAATTAATTAATTAGGATAAGCTGATAAGAAACAGCAAACCAAATGGACTGGAGGGAAAAGGAGGAATCCGATTCATATCCTCTTGCAGTAGCTCTTGCGTAATGGCCGGGTCTTGAAAGGCATAACACAAAAACCCCAACGGATCGATCTTGCAATATGCACGGCATACTTTTAATTAAATGCATTTGCAAACATCTGAGAACAACTGGAAAGGGATTGGGATTTGTACAGCCAGCTCTGGGAATGGAGCAACCGGAGCAGATTAATTAGGCTAATTGGTGAAATGCTAACAAGAGTCTTTTCTTTCTTGTTATGTCTCCTCTTAACAAAATGAATTACAGTAGACTCATTTAACCATGGCCTTGAGAGTTACTATTAGCTCTTTCTCCAATCCAGAGGTCCGGAAAATGGGCTGGGGGAAACCCGCCTAGATCAGCATTTCTGGGGGGTCACAAGAGGGTGTCAGAGGGGTTGCCAAAGACCATAAAACATAGTATTTTCTGTTGTCATAGGGGTTCTGTGTGGAAAGTTTGGACACCGGTTTTCCGGATTGTTCGCAGTCTGGCTTCAGACCTGGCTACAGTACTGAGACGGCTTTGGTCGCCTTGGTGGATGACCTCCGCAGGAAACTGGACAGGGGGAGTGTGACCCTGATGGTGCTCTTGGACATCTCAGCAGCTTTCGATACCACCGTCCATGGTATCTTCCTGGGGAGACTCGCTGGGATGGGACTCGGGGGCACGGTCCTGCTGTGTCTCCAGTCCTTCCTGTTGACAAAGGGCCATGTGCAGATTCTATCCATGAGAAATTTCAGCCTTCTGGACGGTAAATAAATGAAATAACTGTAGCCATGTGCTGGTTTCCGAGGCCAGTAGTGACAGTCAATTGTGAAATATGAAATATGAAATATAGTTATGCCATAGGTTCTATAAGCCAAAAATGAGACTAAACTCCGAGGGTTATGAGGCTTATGAAATGAAAGGTTGGTGAAGCTGGGGGACTCCTGCTCTGACCCCTAGCCATTGACCTGTGGGGTCCTGCAAGGTTCAATTCTGTCTCCTATGCTATTCAATACATGAAACCGCTGGGAGAGGTCATCTGGGGTTTTGGAGTTGGGTGCCACCTCTATGCAGATGATGCTCAACTCCACTACTCTTTTCCATCAGATTCCAAGGAAGCCCCTCGGATACTGGACCAGTGTCTGGCTGCTGTGTCGGTCTGGATGAGGACAAATAGGCTGAAAATTAATCCCGATAAAACAGAGGTCCTCCAAGTCAGTCGCATGCCTGACCGGGGTATTGGGTGGCAGTCTGTGCTGGATGGGCTTGCACTCCCCCTGAAGTCACAGGTCCGCAGTTTGGGGGTCCTCCTGGACTCAGCGCTGACGCTCGATGTGCAGGTGTCGGCGGTAGCTGGGAGGGCCTTCGCACAATTAAAACTCATGTGCCAGCTGCGACCATACCTCGTGAAGTCTGACTTGACCACGGTGGTCCATGCCTTAGTTACCTCTAGACTGGACTATTGTAATGCACTCTACGTGGGGCTGCCCTTGAAGATGGCCCGGAAACTTCAATTGGTCCAATGTGCGGCAGTCAGATTAATAACTGGAGCAAATTACAGGGAGCCCCCCTCCCTCTTAACATTTCACAAAATGGTTTTAAATTGTCTGTTATTGCTAATGTGTAAGTTATATTGATTGTATTGTTTTATTATTTGCTGTTGTGTTCTTTTATTATGTGTCATTGGGCTTGGCCTCATGTAAGCCGCCCCAAATCTCTTTGGGGAGATTTTAAAAATAATAATAATAATTATTATTATTACACTAGCTGTACCCAGCACGCGTTGCTGTGCCCTATTTAGGAGATGTGAGAAAGTCTGAGTATGTAAGTGTTGGAATTGATGTTACTTATGGTCTTGGTGGGTGTGTGCATGTGTATATATGTATATGTGCGTGTATATGTGTGTAGGTATATATGTGTGTGCATATGTTTATATGTATATGTATGTATGTGTGTGCATGTATATGGGTGTATTTATGTGTATATAGGTATATGTGTGCATGTGTATATGTGTGTATGTATGTGCATATATGTATATGTGTGTATGTATGTATGTGTGTGAATGTGTCTTTATGTATATATATGTGTGTGTGTATGTGTATATGTGTGTATGTATGTGTATGTATGTATATATGTGTGTGAAAGGGGGAAGAATGACATGGGAAAGAGAGGGTGGAACGTGGTGAAGGCTGGGAATGGGAAGTGGAGAGCGAGGGGCTGGCGAATGGGGATGTTAAGATTGGGAGAGGAAGGAGGAAACTACAAAAAGGGAAGAGTGGGGTGGGGAATGAGTGGCAGAGAAGTGTGTGTGACTGTGGGGGGGGGGGCGGGAGTGAGACGGGAAGGGAGGAAGAGGTTTGCCCAGGCCAAGAAGAGAGAAAGCATTGAGGGGAATGGAAGCAGGGAGGCGAAGAAGATCTAGGCGGGGAAGGAGAAGCAGCAGCGCACCTCTTCCCGGGTCGCAGCCTCGCAACTCTGCCGGGGGACTTCCACCTCTCCTGGTCCTGGGAAGGCCTGGAAGCGGCGGCCGCGTGGAGCGCCTCCTGCCTGCCTGCCTCTCTCTAAGGTGAGGGGCTACTGGCGGGGGACCAAGCGGGCATGGCCACGGGACTACAGTTCCCAGAAAGCCCTGTTTCTTCGCCCTCCTTGCCATTGAGCCGTGTGGTGCCTTCTGGGAAGTGTAGTCCCGAGTGGGTGTGTAGCGGGGCTTTTTGGGGCGCGCAAAGGGGGCTTTGGTGAGTTGCTTTGGGGGCTTTGGGTTGGCGAGAAAGGGGGCGAGGGGTGTGTTGCGGGGCTTTTTGGGGGCGCAAAGGGGGCTTTGGCGAGTGCTTTGGGGGGCTTTGGGTTGGCGAGAAAGGGGGGAGGGGGTGTGTAGCGGGGCTTTTTGGGGCACGCAAAGGGGCTTTGGTGAGTTGCTTTGGGGGCTTTGGGTTGGCGAAAGGGGGAGGGGGTGTGTTGCGGGGCTTTTGGGGCGCGCAAAGGGGGCTTTGGTGAGTTGCTTTGGGGGCTTTGGGTTGGCGAGAAAGGGGCGAGGGGTGTGTAGTGGGGCTTTGGGGGCGCGCAAAGGGGGCTTTGGTGAGTTGGTTTTGGTTGGCGAGAAAGGGGGCGAGGGGGTGTGTTGCGGGGCTTTTGGGGACACGCAAAGGGTGGGAGGGTGTGTTGTTTAGAGTTTTTTGGGGATTTTGGAAGCGGGCGAGGGGAAGGAGGTGTGTAGCGGAAGGGCTGGCTTTGTGTGCGGCGTGTGGTACTGTGAAGGCTGGCGGGTCGGTGATTTCTGGCTTGTGGCCGAACGTTCTACACGTGCGCTGGCAGCGAAGAGAGAGGGCGGGGGGGCTTTCTGTGGCCGTTTTGTGGCGGGTCTTGTTTGGGGGGTGTTGCGAGGTACGTAGGTCCTGTTTTTTTGGCCATTAATGTACCTCGTGGTATGTTGGGGTAGGCTGCCTAATATGGTGTTTTTGCGGCTTATGGTTTCTTTGTCTATTTGCCCCGTTGCACGACGTGAAGAAAAAAATATATATAGATTTCGCAAAAAGGTTGAAACCTGGCTTTTTGAGCAGGCATTTGCAAACGCAATGCAACAATGATAGACCACGAAACGACTGATGATGTGATTGAATAGTGATTTCAGTAAAGAGACGCCGAGGATTTATATTTTTTATTGACTTCTAATGAACCTATATTTTATATGCTAATGTTTTTAATTGTATTTTATATGTTGGGGGGGGGGTCGAATTGTGCCAAATATAAACCGCCTTGAGTCGCCTTCGGGCTGAGAAAGGCGGTATATAAATACGGTATTAATAATCGTTGGTAGAGTTCAGAATTCTCTTTGATTGTAGGTGAACTATAAATCCCAGAAACTACAACTCCCAAATGACAAAATCCATCCTTCCCAACCCCACCACGTACTGCATCTCAGATATTTACATGATGATTCATAACAGAAGCAAAAGTACAGTTATGAAGCAGCAACAAAAATTATGTTATGGTTGGGGGGTCACCACAACATGAGGAACTATATTAAGGGGTCGCAGCATTACGAAGATTGAGAAACGTTGACCTAGAGCCATAGATTCCTGGGACGGATTGTTGTGAACTATGTCTCCTGCCAAACTTATTTATTATTTATTTATTTGCAGTATTTATATTCCGCCCTTCTCACCCCGCAGGGGACTCAGGGCGGATTACAATGTACACATACATGGCAAAAATTCAATGCCATAGATTTTTTCTGGCCACCAGGGAAGCTGTCATTTCACCATCCATCTGTGACACTGATGAAGTACTTTTCGCATTCCCCACATGCTTTTTGCTGGAGATTTTTTATGGCCTCGTAAATTTGTTAAATTAGCCTCCCCACACATAGGTGGTACCTAAATTTCCTACTTGACAGATGCAACTGGCTTTTGGGTTGCAAAGGTCGACAACAAGCTACACAAAATTGGCCGGAAGCTCACTCCGACCCAGGCTGGTTTCGAACTCATGACCTTTCGGTCAATAGTGATCTTAATGTAGCGGATACCCAGCCAGCTGCGCCATCTTGGCAAGGCTATGAGTCCCAGTATTATTTATTTTATTTTATTTATACCCTGTGTTTCTCCTGCAACTCACAACCGCACACTGAAGGGTTCCCTAATTGAAACCCCAAGTATGACTCCGGCCCAGTTTACCTGTCCGCACGTAACTCTCTCTACGTTCCGCCTCATAGTCTAAGATCCACCCAGGAGGCCCTACTCTCAGTCCCACCAGCTTCGCAAACACGGCTGGTGGGGATGAGGGACAGTGCCTTCTTGGTGGTGCACCCCCCGCCTGTGTAATTTCCTCCCCAGAGAAGTCAGATCAGCTAAAAATTGATCCTTGCCTTGTTCAGGAGTGTTCTGTTCACGTCCTCTTTGGAGGAAATCAAGGTCATTGCATGAATTAAACATCTCAAGCGCTGATATACTGTCTGTTTGCATCGGTTAATTCCATTACTGCCTCCTCCCCTCGAATAAAGCAGCTGCTTAATCTAATGCTGCTTCAGAGCCTTCCTTCTGCCAAGCGCCAAACGTTCACGCCGCTAAACAAATTATTATTTCGGAGAAGCTGGGCGGAAAATCTCCTTCTTCGGCAGGCGCTGACC
>JARBWK010000003.1:6339675-6354538 GCA_030556195.1 Anolis apletophallus | reverse complement strand
TCTGTAATAATGAAACCTCATTCAATTCACAAGGTAAATATATAACTTTGTATTGAAATTGTATTTAACAATAACTGGCAAAACATCGAAAAACAACAGCCATCACAGCTACCTTTCTAAACATCCTTTCCTCACAGATATTAAATCCCAACTGTCACTTTGTAACGGAAATTCCTCAAGGTTCCATTTAGCAGTCTTGAGACAGCGCCATCTGGTGTCAAACATGTCACACTGCAGGTCATCTCAAACTGGCGAAAATATATCTTGTGCTGACTCATGAATTGCTATTCAAAATGCAATAATCTGACACTCCTCCTTCATGAGCAACACAAGTAGTACACACATTACTTATAATAACAATATCTTCTTACAAAAATACATTTAATTTACAATTAGTCAATGCTTTTGTAAAACATATCAGCCATATTCTTGTGTTTTCCTTTAAATACACACTTGCAACCAATTACCTTACATCTTTGGTTATATCTGCTTGTTCTAAAACATTTTAAAGAATGAAGTGAATCAAATTCCTTCTTCATTGCTTTTACCCAACAATCACGTTCATTTTTCGGTCTACGCAATGCTTCAGCGTAAGAATTAGGATCTTTCCACTCTATACTTCCTATTTGCGTGACTTGGTACTTGGCTGATGGAATTCCTTTAGTGATACGTGTGGATCTCCTAGGAATCTCATCCTTAGTCTCCTCCACATCCCTAATCTCCTCTCTTGACAATGTCCATCAACCTCTGTTACAGATTTGGACACTAAGTCAGAGTTTGTGGTGCAAAAATCATGAAAATTACTTTCTTCAGATTGTTCCTTGCTTTCTTCCACATTTGCCTCATCTAATACCTCTACAACTTCAGATTCATTCTTTACTCTAGAAACACTTGGGGTTATGAAACACTTCAGTGTTCGCATGAATTCTATCCCAATGAGTATTATTTTCGAACTTTACAGATCTGGAGACTGTGATCTTCTTCCCTGGAGAAGAGCCATTCCAGAATCTATAGCCTTCGTTCCACCTTCATATCCATAAATTGCATCTTTACCCAATGCTGATCTCTTTTGTCTCTTTGCTGTATAGGAATTAAGACATTTGCATGCGCACCAAATACTTGAAAATGATCCACCTTTGGATGTCTTCCATAAAACAAATAGAATGGGATTTCATTTACACTTGAGGTCCATAACCTATTCAGCACGTAATTGGCAGTGTTAGCTGCTTCTGCCCAAAACCTTTGGACATTTGTGCATCCTCAAGCATTGATTTTACCATGGTTTGAATTACACCTAAGCGCTCCTCCAATTCCATTTTTTTTGATACACACAGATTTGTTTTCCTATGCCAAATTCCTTTATCCTTAAAAACTCTTAAGTCTTTCATTCACAAACCACCTCCTCTATCAGATTGAACTTGTTTAACAGTCAAATCAGGAAATTGGTTCTTCACAAAATTATACCATTCAATAAATTTTTCATACACCTGAAATTTACCTTTCAGAGGGTAAACGGCCAAATCGAGACCTATCATCTACTATTACTAGTAGAAATACATTCCCTCCAATACTCTTTGGAAAAGGTCCAGCTAAATCCATGTGCACTAACTGTAACTTAGTTGTTACTCTATCACTCCTTTTGGCAACAGGATAAGCCTTTAACTTTGTTTTGTTACAGACAGCACACTCTAAATAATTTCTGCATTCTGGTATTTGAATGCCTACTAGCTGTGCAGTCTTTCTAATCATATTATAGTTCATGTGACCAAACTTCCTGTGTAGCATGTGCAGACATCTGTCACCATGCAGAGGTTTCCCTCCAAACTCTGAATACTATTTGTAGACATTTATTACTAGCATTCATTCTATAGAAACCATTTTGAAATTTTACTTCCTTATACATACCTGTATTTTTATTACTCATTTTACATAACTCCCTTCAAACACAATGGATAAACCATGGTCTGCAAGTTGTTTCACCTTTAGAACATTGTGTTCTAGCTCAGAACTAAATAAACATTGTCTAACTTTAGACTAAGTTGACCAATTTCAACTTCTCCCTTTGTTAAAACCTTGCACCCTTGACCATTGGCTAGACTCACACAACTTTGCATAGAACCAGATAAAGGTTCCTTCTCTGCTAACAATTTACTATCCTTAACAAAACTCTTTGCACCCCAGAGTCTATAATCCAGGGTACCTGAGGAATAAAATCATGGTTACATTGTAAACTCATCAACAGACAGCCTGAATCAGAGTCTTTTCTTGAATTGTTGATCTGTTCTTTCTTGCTCTGTGCTGATTCACTCTTCTTAAACTTGTTCTGATGACATTGTCTAGCTTTGTGTCCTCTTTTATTACAAATGTAACAGATGATGTCACACTGGATTGTCTCTTTCCTCTTCATATTGAAGCCTTTGTTGACCGTCTTCTCCGTTGAAAGTTGCTGGGCATTTCTTCTGTAACAAGCCCAGTTCTCCAATCTAGTCGAAACTAAGTCGAAGTTGATGTCCTCTTCTTTCAGATTGCATGGAGTCAATGAATGAGTTGTAGCTCTGCCCCAAACTGCTTAGTAGAATTAGCCTCTCTGATCTTCTGTAAAATTGGTGCCCCTTGCTGCTAAATCATTAAATAGGCTCAGCATTTTACTCAAATGAGTCTCTCTGGCACAATCTTCCATTGACAGAAGCTTCAGTGAAAACAGTTCTCTGCTCAATAAAACTTTTGAGCCTCCAGTAGCCTGCTGATACAGCTTTTCAAGCCTTTTCCAACAGTCAGCGGCTGTTTCTTCCAGAGCTAAATATGTGAGGTTCCTATCGTCAACTGACAGGATGATGGTAGCCCTTGCCTTGCCATCTTTCAACCTTTAACAATCAGAAATAGGTCGATGTGTTAAGCAAGATAACAGCTCCTCCTTTGCCAAAACTGCTCGCACTTTGGTAGCCCATATTAAATAATTTGAGCTGCCTCTGAGTTTTTCTAAATGATGCTGTGCTCCAAATAATGCCATCTTTCTTCACACTACAGATGCTTCTGGCAACAATTCACTTCAGCTTTTTCTCTAACACTGAGGTAAACAGCGACTTCTGCTGCAATTTGCAGTGTTATTCAAAAACTTTTTCTATGAATTATGGGTTATGTAGTATCTCTGTGCCTCTGCAATTCTGGATTCTGTGTTCTGGGTTCTGGGATCTGGGCCCATAACCTCTTCGGCGTTGACTATTTATGTCACAGCGGATAGGCAACAGAAATATAGAAGTTTAATTCCCCATCGGCCCATAAAACTCCAGTCTCTGTTCGAGTGAATAATGAAACTCTCATTCAATTCACAAGGTAAATATATAACTTTGTATTGAATTGTATTTAACAATAACTGGCAAAACATCGAAAAACAACAGCTATCACAGCTACCTTTCTAAACATCCTTTTCTCACAGATATTAAATCCCAACTGTCACTTTGTAACGGAAATTCCTCAAGGTTCCATTTAGCAGTCTTGAGACAGCGCCATCTGGTGTCAAACATGTCACACTGCAGGTCATCTCAAACTGCGAAAATATATCTTGTGCTGACTCATGAATTGCTATTCAAAATGCAATAATCTGACAGTTCAGAATGCTTTTTGATTGTGGGTGAACTATAAATCTTAGCAACTACAACTCCCAAATGTCAAAGTCCATTTCACCCATACTCCACCAGCATTCGCATTTGGGCAAATGGAGTATCCGTGCCAAGTTTGGTCCAGATCCATCATTGTTTGAGTCCACAGTGCTCTCTGGATGTAGGTGAACTACAACTCCAAAACTCAAGGTCAATGTCCACCAAACCCCTCCAGTATTTTCTGTTGCTCATGGGAGTTCTGTGTGCCAAGTTTGGTTAAATTCCATTGTTGCTGGAGTTCAGAATGCTCTTTGATTGTAGGTGAACTATAAATTCCAGCAAGTACAACTCCCAAATGACAAAATCAATTAACCCCCCCAACCCCACCAGTGTTCAAATTTGGGGTTATCAGGTATTTTTGCCAAATTTGGACCAGTGAATGAAAATGGAGCCTGCAAATCAGATATTTACATTACGATTCATAACAGGAGCATAATTACAGTGATGAAGGAGCAACAAAAATAAGGTTATGGTTGGGGTTCACCAGAACATGAGGAACTGTATTGAGGGGTCGTGGCATTAGGAAGGACTTTGTAGGATGGATCCAGGGCATTTTAAGCAATGTGAAACAGCACTGATTCCACAGTGTAGAGATGCACCTTGAGTACATCTTGGAAAATAGCGTTTCGTCTTTCCAATCCTAAATGCAACATGTTTCTCTGAAGGTACGACTTGCAAATCCGTTACCTCCCTGAAGACTACATGGAGCGTTTCCTGGAAGACCGGACGACCCTCCTGTACTTCTACCAACAGGTAGGAATATTTTGGGATGGTTGTCCGAAGGCTGTTAGGAATTGTGGGAGTTGGAGTCCAAAACACATGGAGGGCCAAAGTTTGCCCATGCCTGCACTTAAAGGCACACAGGCCAAATCTGATGTCCCGGTTCTCGGCATTACTTCGTGAACGAAGATTCTTAGGAAGGACTCATCCCACAAACATGGCGTTAATGACTAAAAAGGCCAATCTGAGATAGGCAAGTTCGGTTGCAGAAAGCACAGCAGAAAGTCTCCTTGGGTGATGTTGTTTCCAAGTTGCGGTTCATTTTGCGTTCTCGTTTCTCTTCGAGACTTATTCGGTGTGTCTTCTCGAAAGAGGACGGAGCATTGTGGATAGTGCGTCTCCATACCTCCCGATGTGAGGCCAGGGTGAACCATTGTTGGTGATCAATCTGGCCGAGCCTGAGATGTTGTTTCAGGGAGTCCTTATATCTCTTTTTTGGGGTGCCTCTCTTGTGCTGACCTGCGGCGAGTTCACCGTAGAGTAGTAAATTTGGGAGGCGGTGGTCCTTTTTTATTTTTATTTTGACTCCATCTGCTTTTGAACATTTGAGGTTTGCATGTTTGTTTTGGTTTTGGAGAAGGTAGACGGAGGTAAGCTAAAGCAGTGTTTCCCAACCTTTTTTGAGCCGCGGCACACTTTTTACATTTACAAAATCCTGGGGCACACCACCAACCAAAATGACACAAAATGGCACTCTCACACAGTAATACATATAGTTAATATGTTTTTTAATGTATTTATACACTCAGTGCGAAACCTGGGCCTGTTTCAATGAACACAACATAGATATCCTGGCAGGAATGGCAGAAAGACACACACGAAGCTCTTGCTCAACAGCTGTCAGTCTCTCTCTGTTTTTAGTTTTTATCGCAGTCAAGCTTGAGAAGCTCATCTCACACAGATATGTGGTTGAAAACGGGAGCAATGTCAAAATAGCTGCCGCCATTTTGATCCGAGTGGACAGCGTGAGCGTGTTCAGGAGGGGGAGGGAGGAAGACGTGGGGCGAGTCTGCGCAGTAGCGCCTGCATGGGTAACGTCTTCCTCCCTCCCCCCTCCCCCCTGAGCAAAGCGAGGCGAAGCGAACAGAGCGAGGCTGGGAAGAAGGGAGCCCGAGTGGAGAAAAAAAAGTGTTCGGCAGGAGGGGGAAGAAAGGGTATTGGAGGTTTCAATTTCCCACGGCACACCTGATGATTGCTCACAGCACACTAGTGTGCCCCGGCACACTGGTTGAGAAACACTGACCTAAAGAGACAGAAATAGGCCGTTACCAGTATTGTTCTCCATTGATTTCCCCCCTGCCATTCTTTTCTGTGTATGCTTTTTCCCTTCCCAGCTCCGGACAGAATATATGCAGCGTTACGCCAGCAAAGTCAGCGAAGGGATGGCTCTCCAACTCGGCTGCCTGGAGCTCAGGTACATTCCAGGCGCCAGCAAGGCTTCTTGGTTCAGAAGAGGCTTTCCATTGCCTTCTTTTGAGGCTGTTTCCATGACCAAGTGGGGAATTTGGATCCTGGTCTCCAGAGTGGGGTCTCTGGCAACCAATGTCACATACTTTGGTTGTGTTGTGTTTTGTTTTGCAGGAGATTCTACAAGGACATGCCCCAGAACGCCCTGGACAAGAAGTCCAACTTTGAATTCTTAGAGTACGTAGACAACAATGTGGTCTTCTGTTCCTTTTTGCATCTGTCTTATCCTTTTTCCTCCTCCATGCACATGTCACTCTGAATGCATCTACAAGGGCGGGTCAATAAGTTTGTGACTTTTTGAATTTCCCGCCTCTTAACTGAAAGGGCAACACTGCTCCTGTCAAGAGGCATCTGTCCGTTGACTCCTGTCAAAATTTGAACAAGCTGCATCATTCAGTTTGTGTTTGACAGCCATTGATAGCAGACTACCGCCTGATTTGAGAAGGAAATGGAAAAAAGTGAATTTCGTGTGCTCATTAAGCATTATTTTTTGCGGAAAAAACCATCACTCAAACGAACGCTAAGCTTGATCAATACTATGGGGACTCTGCACCATCCATTTCAATGGTAAAAAAGTGGTTTACCGAATTTTGTTGTGGCTGTACAAGCACGGAAGATGCCAAACATTCTGGACGCCCAGTTGAGGTCTCTACACACGAAACAATTGAAAAAATCCACGATATGGTGTTGGCCGATCGGAGATTGAAAGATCCATATCGTGGATTGTGGAAGCCATAGGCATCTCACGTGGCTCAGTGGTTTCAATTTTAAATGATCACTTGGGTATGAGAAAGCTTTCCGCAAGATGGGTGCTGCGTTTGCTCACAATTGACCACAAACGTAATCGTGTGACAATTTCACAGGAGTGTTTGGCGTGGTTCAACCACAATATGGGCGGGTTTTTGTGCAGTTTTGTAACCGTGAACGGAATGTGGATCCACCACAACACACCAGAGACCAAACAGCAGTCAAAACAGTGGGTTTCTCGGGGTGAATCGGCGCCAAAGAAGACCAAGGTGGGTTTGTCAGCCAATAAAGTCATGGCGATCTTTTTTGGGATGCACGCGGGATAATCCACATTGACTCCCTTCAAAAGGGTAAAACAATCAATGGTGAATATTATGCCAATTTATTGGGTTGATTTAATGAGGATTTGGGAAAAAACGACCGCATTTGGCCAAGAAAAAAGTTTTTTTGCACCAGGACAATGCAAGGGTGAACACATGTGCAGTTGCCATGGCAACAATCCATGAATTGGGATACAAATTGCTCCCTCATCCACCCTATTCTCCAGATTTAGCCCCGAGTGACTATTTCTTGTTTCCAAACCTGAAGAAATGGCTCGGTGGAAAGAGATTTGGCTCCAACAATGAAATCATCTCACAAACAAATACCTATTTTGATGACCTCAACAAATCTTACTTTTTGGAAGGGATAAAAAAATTGGACAAAGTATATAGAGCTCAAAGGAGACTACGTTGAAAAATAAAATGATTTTTTATCCAAAAACCTGTGTTTCATTCAAAAAGTCACTGACTTATTGACACGCCATCGTATTAATGCAGTTTGGCATCACTTGAAACTGCCATGGCTCAGGCCTATGCAGTCCTGGGAGTTGTAGTTTTACAAGATCTGGCACCTTTTCTGCCCAGATGTGCTCACGCCCTCCCCAACCTCCATTATTCCATTGCATGGAGCCATAGCGGTCAAAGTGGTGCCAAAATTGCATTCATTCTGCAGCATAGATGCACCCGGAGTCCTATTGTAGCTGATCCATTCTGGTGAAACCTTCCTCTGTTTTTTTCTTTTTAGGAAGGAGGTCGGACTGGATCTCTTCTTCCCCAAACAGATGCAGGACAACCTAAAGGTGAGTGATGGGATGGTCCACATCACACTGGATCAAATTTCACCAAATCTGTGGAATGTTGGGATTTGTAGCGTGGTGAGCGGAACTTGACAATAACTTTGTTTACATTGAAGAATGGATGCATTTTTACAGAACTTTAACTGCTATGGCTTACTTATTTACTTAGGCGATCCCTTGTTGATTGAGTAGGATAGTCTTCCAAGTCCAGTGTTCTGGTGGGTCCGTAGGTGGCTGTGGAGCCCTATTCTTGACCTGCATCTTCTCCCGCAGTGAGGGCATTGGTTTCCAGGTGGAAGGCATTCTCGGTCGGGGTTGGCTTGATGCGCCTTCCTCTTGGCACGTTTCTCTCTTTCACCCTCCATTCGTGCCTCTTTAATTCCGCAGCACTGCTGGTCACAGCTGACATCTAGCTGGAGCACTCAAGGGCCAGGGCTTCCCAGTTCTCAGTGTCTATGCCAGAGTTTTTAAGGTTAGCTTTGAGCCATCTTTAAATCTCTTTTCCTGCCCACCAACATTCTGTTTTCCATTCTTGAGTTCGGAGTGCAGCAACTGCTTTGGGAGACAGTAGTCAGGCATTCGGACAATGTGGCTGTTCCAGCAGAGTTGATGGCGGAGGACCATCGCTTCAATGCTGGTTGTCTTTGCTTCTTCCAGCACGCTGACATTTGTCCACCTGTCTTCCCAAGAGATTTGCAGGATTTTCCAGAGGCAGTGCTGATGGAATCGTTCCAGGGGTTGCATGTGACGTCTGTAGACAGTCCACGTCTCACAGGCGTATACATGCCTGGATTACCCATAAGGCCAACCTAGGCCATGGCCTAGGGGCAAAAGCTGGGGGGGGCGCAGAGCACGAACCAAAAAAAAAATTTAAAAACTGGACAGCGCCCCTCTTTCCCCCTTTCTCATGCCCCTCCTCGCTCCTTCTCCCGGCAAAGTCTCTGCTCTGTCCCCTCCGTCTCTCGCTCTCTGGGCTGTGGTGGGGCCCTCGCATTGATCCATTGATTTGCCCGTGCGTCTCTGGCTGGCCTGACCTCCTGGCTCCTGGGGAAGCCGTCTCCATGGCGACTCGTCCGGCTCCCCCGGCGGCAGACTGCAAATTCCTGCAGCCAGAGCTGAGCGGCAGAGTTCGGGAGAGGGCGGTGGGAGGGAGGGGAGAAGGAGGAGAAGGAGGCAAGAAAGAAAGAAAGAAAGAAGGAAAGGAAAGAAGGGGGAGGGGGGGAGGGAGAGGGGAGAGAAAGGGCGTTGCTTGGGTGGACCTCTCCTAGGTCTCCAGCACGAGACCACACCAACCCAGGCTCGCTCCTGCGCTCTCGGACCAAACGGGGGTGGGCTGCTTGGCCAAAGGGAGCCGCGGGAGGGAGGGAGGGAAGGATCAAGGCCAGGGTCTGGCTCTCCTGCCTTCGGGTAAAACTTCAATGCAATAGCGGTAGTGCCTTGTGCAACAAGACCAAAAAACGACAGAGTCCTGATCAAGTTTTGCAGAGAGTTATTATTTTCAATTTTCTTTTAGGGTATCCCAACAATATGGGCTATGCAATACAAATAATAATCCAAAGAACATGTGAGTTTCTGTAATAAAGGGTCCAAGAAGTGAATTGTAGTTTGGTAAGGCATTAGCGCTTTTTAGCATTGGAGGCTAAAGTCCTTGTAAAACTACATTTCCCAATCTCCCCATGGCAGTTAAAGTTGGGTTCATTCTACAGTGTCGATGCATCCTCGGATCCCTGGCTGCGCCCTTTCATCAATTTCTTTCTACTTTCTGGTCCACCTCCAGCCGAAACAGTTCCGGAAAATGATCCAGCAGACCTTCCAGCAATACGCGGCTCTTCGGGAAGAAGAATGCATCATGAAATTCCTCGGCACCCTCTCCACTTTTGCCGACATCGACCAGGAAAGCTACCGCTGCGAGCTGATTGTGAGTATTCAAACTTGGAGACTGTTGTCCAAGGCTTCCATGGCTGGAATCACTGGGTTGCGCTGAGTTTTCCGAGCTGTCTGGCCATGTTCCAGAAGCATTTTCTCCTGGCGTTTCGCCCACATCTATGGCAGGCATCCTCAGAGGTAGGAGCCCCTGGTGGCGCAGTGGGTTAAACCCTTGTGCTAGCAGGACTGAAGATGGACAGGTCATAGGTTTGAATCTGGGGAGAGCGCGGATGGGCTCCCTTTGTCAGCTCCAGCTCCCCATGCAGGGACATGAGAGAAGCCTCCCACAAGGATGGTAAAACCTCAAAACATCCAGGCGTCCCCTGGGCAATGTCCTTTCAGACGGCCAATTCTCTCACACCAGAGAGAGAAGTTTCTCAAGTCACTCCTGACATGGAAAAAAATGTTCCAGCACCATTCTCTCCTGACATTTCGCTGACATCTATGGCAGGCATCCTCAGAGCTTGAGGGGTCTGTTGGGAACTAGGCAAGTGAGATTTATATCTTTGTGGAATGTCCCGAGTGGGAGAGAGAACAATTGTCTGTAACCAGCCAGGCTTTGAAGCTGCAAGGCCATTAAATGCTACTCAAGGTGGCCAATGGCAACATTCACACTTGCCTCAAGCAGACAAGAGTTCTTTCTCCCACCCTGGACATCATTCCACAGATATATATATATGTATGCCTAGTTTTCAACAGACCCCTCAACCTCTGAGGATACCTGCGATAGATGTAGGTGAAATGTCAGGCGAGAATGCTACTGGAACATGGCCAGATAGCCCAGTAAACTCACAGACTGTTCTTACAGATGGCGTCCTTCCATTTGTTGGAGCCCATTCCTATACATCAGGGGTGCCCACACTTTTTCAGCATGCGAGCTACTTATAATAAAACCAAGTCAGAAAGATCTACCGAGAGAGAAGCAGGGTGGAGCAGGGGGAGGGGCTTGCTGCAGCCTGGCTCCGCCCCCTCTCCCCTCTGGCTTTAGCGCTACCACAGCTTCTCCAGGCTAGAGGAGGGTACTGCCAAGCCAGTGGTGGCATAGCTAGCCACTACTGGCTTGGCAGTACCCTCCTCTAGCACTGGAGAAGCTGTGGTAGCACTGAAGCCGGGGGGGGGGGGCTTGGTGCAGCATGGCTCCGCCCCCCTCTAGAAGTGCCCTATCCGGCTGGGATCAACCTCCTTCGGTCCTGGGATCGACCAGTCGATCGTGATCGACTTCCTGAACAGCCCTGCTATAGATATAGGGTCCTTCCATTTGTTTTTCTATTCGTAGCCCACATTTTTTTGCTCGAATGAAATCTTGGTTGTTGTAGTCGTCTGAGTGAAGGACTAGGACTCTGGAGACGAGGGTTTGAATCCCTGCTCATCCCATGAAAAGCCTCTTGTGTGTGTGTGTGTAGTGTGTTTGTGGGCTATGTTTGCTGTGCAGTCAATATATGTGTGAGTCATTTTCAGCTGAGGTGACTGCAATGTTTTTTCCTCTTTTCAGCAAGGATGGAACATCACAGTGGATCTGGTGATTGGCCCCAAAGGCATCCGGCAAATGACAAGTAAAGAGTCAAAGGTAAACTGATGAGAGGGAGAGGAAGGCATTTTCATCTATATATATATAAAAAGACAGCTGTCATCGTAAGTACCTTAAAAACAACAAAACCACTGAAAGGAAATCACACCAAATTCGGCAACAAAACGGCTCACAATGCAAGGTGTGACCAACAAAAATTAAAAACCAAAAAAAGAACTAAAAACAACTTACAAATCCTAAAAAAGGATAACATGCCACAGCGCGTGCGTGGGGGTGTGCACGTGCGTCCAAGAGAGCTCCTCCATCGTTTTGCAGCAGAACCTGAAGCGGCAACGGCCGGTAGGCCTCCCGGAGCCAGCCTCTTGCTCACAGCTCCCTTTTTTATATATTAAGATTTAAAATCTAATGTTGGATCCTATCCACAAGCCTTGTATCTCAATCCAAAGCCCATTCCCCTGGCTAAACAGAACAAATGACAGCCTTCCGGGTGTTCCCATAGCCCAACTCCCATCAGCTCTTGTCATGATATCGAATGAGGAGTTGTAGTGCAGCATCTGGAGGAGGGCCACATAAAATGACATGGCAAGACGGATGTTGTTGGTGGTCAAGTTGAGTTTGACACATTTGGTCTCAACTAATGGCAAAATGGAGACCTTCCATGACTGCAGTCTTTTTTGTTACGGGATTTCCAAACGGAAGCATATCAAGATGCTGGCTTTTTGCAGTGTGCCGCTTTTTCATAGCCTTGCCCCATAGGAAGACTTAGGGTTCCTTGATAGCCATCCGAGCGCAAAGCCTGACTTGTGCATTTCCGATCCTTTGCAGCCCACCTGCCTGGCCGAGTTCAAGCAAATCCGATCCATCAAATGCACACCTGCGGAGGAAGGGAGAGCCATTTTGCAGCTCAGCCTCACGGGGAACCCTCAGGTAAGGTGGAAACCCAAGCCACGTCCCTCTTCGATTTCAAGGGGTCTTCTACAGAACTTGGAGAAATTACTCCTCCAAATCACAACATTTATAGATTATTGATTTAAAACATTTATATTCCGCCCTTCTAATCCTGAAGGGGGCTCAACATAAAAAGGCACCAGGAATATGGCGCAGCTGGCTAAGTGTAATCTGCATAAGATCTCTCTGACCTGTAGGTCATGAGTTTGAGGCCTGCCCGGGTCGAGGTGGGTGCTCGACCTTTAAGTGTAGCCTGCGGTCGACCTTTGCAGCCCGAAAGTCAGTTGCATCTGTCAAGTAGGAGATAAAGGTACCACATTAAGTGGGGAGGCAAATTTTGACTGAATTATGAGGCCATTAAAGAACTCCAGGAACGCTGAGGAATGAGGAAGGAACAACAAGGGACGCTGGGAACGCTGAGAGATTAGGAGTGCGTCAGCTCCCCCTGGTGGCCAGAGTTTGACTCTGTTCATCTATTTGTGTGTATGTGGAAACGGCAGGGATTGTCTGCTAAGTATGTGTACCTGTAATCCGCTCCGAGTCCCCTTCGGGATGAGAAGAGCAGAATATAAATAAAGTAAATAATAAATAAATAAATTTATTTAAAACATTTATATTCCGCCCTTCTCATCCTGAAGGGGGCTCAGGGCTGAGCACAACATACAAATGGGAAACATTCAATGCTGCGACATGAATTCATTATATGCATACATAAACATTATGTATGCACCAGGACTGTGGTGCAGCTGGCTGGGTGTCAGCTGCATTAAAGATCACTACTGACCCAAAGGTCATGAGTTTGAAGCCAGCCCGGGTCAGAGTGAGCTTCTGGCCAATTGTGTAGCTTGTTGTCGACCTTTGCAAAGACAGTTGCATCTGTCAAGTAGGAAATTTAGGTACCACCTATGTGTGGGGAGGCTAACTTAACAAATTTACGAGGCCATAAAAATCTCCAGCAAAAGCATGCGGGGAATGCGGAAAGTACTTCATCAGTGTCGCAGATGGACGATGAAGCAACAGCTCCCCTGGTGGTCAGAAAAAATTTAAATAGCCTCTGACTGACTGTCTATATGTGTTGTGTGTCTATGGCATTGAATGTTTGCCATGTATGTGTACATTGTAATCCACCCTGAGTCCCCTGCGCGGTGAGAAGTGCGGAATAGAAATACTGTAAATAATGAATAAATAAATAAAATAAAATATTTATCCTTCTAAGGCAGACATGGACAGTTGTGCTGTGTTGCAGGAAGGGATGTTCTTTCGTCTCTGCAACTGGATGGGAAATATTATATTTCTTCCCCTCTCGTTCTTTCTTTGCAGTCCTTGACCATCAAAACGTACTCCCTGGCCGAGGCGGAGAACATGGCTGACTTGATTGACGGCTACTGCAGGTTGCAAGGGGGCTTGGATGTGACCCTCATTGTCCGCCCCAACAGAGGTGAGGACGTGGGGTGTGTGGGCCTGGTAAATTACAGATGGCCAGCAGGCTGAAGGCTCCCCATCTTTGGCTCCGGTTCAACAAAGCCACTTTGCATCAGAACAGCTGTAAACGCTGTGGCTGGAAGTTATAGTCCGGTAACATCTGGCATGAGGAATGCTGGGAGTGGTGGGCCAGGAACATCTGGATGGCCTGTAGCGACAAACGCTGAGAGATAGAGTTCTGGAATTCCTTTCAAAAATGTTTCTGGGCTCCATCTAATGTTAGCCACTTTGGGTCTCCTTGTGCCTTGGGAAAATGGAAATCTCCAAAACCTTTTGGAGATTTTATGATCTTTGGAAAGGCATGACCTTGTTACCAAGAGGTTGTGATGTCATAACTTCTTGGTAAAAGCATAACCTGTTAGAGTCATAACTTTTTGGGGGAAATGGCATTCACCAGCATTCATGCAAGGCAAGGCCACTAGGTTTGTTTCTCAGCTGTTAAACTGATGTCCCTAGGTATGTCTTTGAACTGTCAGGGACAAAGATATGCCAATGCACAAAACACATACGTATATATCTTCAGCAGAGTTTGAAAAGTGTTTTTTTTGGTTGCCCAAAAATTGACTGACCCTTAAATCATGCTCTCAAGAGAAAAAAATAAACAGTCTTCTTTAAAAGTAACATCATTGGTTTACTCACAAACTTCATGTATTCATCATACAGGTACGAGGGCGGGTCAATAAATCTGTGACTTTTTTAATTTCCCGCCTCTTAACTGAAAGGGCAACACTGCTCCTGTCAACAGGCACCTGTCAGTTGACTCCTGTCAAAATTTGAACAAGCTTCGTCATTTGGTTTGTGTTTGACAGACATTGATAGCAGACTACCGCCTGATTTGAGGAGAAAATGGGAAAAAGTGAATTTTGTGTGTTCATTGAGCATTATTTTTTGCGGAAAAAACCATTGGGAGCAGGCGATGGGAGCCCACCTGGCCTTACCTGTCGCTCACTTCAAAGCCGAGCAGGTGGGGTGGATCCCCGGGCGGGTGGATGGGCGGGTGGGGGTGGCTGCCATGGAGAACGAACTCTGTGGCTTCGCGTGGAGGTGGCCTGATGAGGGGCAGGGCCCTGCTGGAGGGGTGATGAGGGGCGGGGTATGGCTTGGCGGTATGAGTGCTGGGGGGGTGACCAAGAAGCCATGTTATGCACCATAATGGGGGAATAGCAGGTCTGGCCTTGCATTCTGGGAGTGGCAGGACAACCAAGCCAG
>JARBWK010000003.1:6221641-6339575 GCA_030556195.1 Anolis apletophallus | reverse complement strand
TTTAGTGGGATTGAATTTCGATAGGCAAGAATGGCAATTGTTTCAAGTACGTAGTACTTTTATGTTGTTGCACTTCTGTATTGTATTTATTTGTTTGTATGGGAATGGCCTATGAGTCTATAAACAACTTCCTGCAGCTATAAATGAAATTAATTAACTAACTAATTAATTAATTAGGATAAGCTGATAAGAAACAGCAAACCAAATGGACTGGAGGAAAAGGAGGAATCCGATTCATATCCTCTTGCAGTAGCTCTTGCGTAATGGCCGGTCTTGAAAGGCATAACACAAAACCCCAACGGATCGATCTNGCAATNTGCANGNNNTACTTTTAATTAAATGCATTTGCAAACATCTGAGAACAACTGGAAAGGGATTGGGATTTGTACAGCCAGCTCTGGGAATGGAGCAACCGGAGCAGATTAATTAGGCTAATTGGTGAAATGCTAACAAGAGTCTTTTCTTTCTTGTTATGTCTCCTCTTAACAAAATGAATTACAGTAGACTCATTTAACCATGGCCTTGAGAGTTACTATTAGCTCTTTCTCCAATCCAGAGGTCCGGAAAATGGGCTGAGAGGGGGGGGGGAAACCCGCCTAGATCAGCATTTCTGGGGGGTCACAAGAGGGTGTCAGAGGGGTTGCCAAAGACCATAAAACATAGTATTTTCTGTTGTCATAGGGGTTCTGTGTGGAAAGTTTGGACACCGGTTTTCCGGATTGTTCGCAGTCTGGCTTCAGACCTGGCTACAGTACTGAGACGGCTTTGGTCGCCTTGGTGGATGACCTCCGCAGGAAACTGGACAGGGGGAGTGTGACCCTGATGGTGCTCTTGGACATCTCAGCAGCTTTCGATACTACCGTCCATGGTATCTTCCTGCGGAGACTCGCTGGGATGGGACTCGGGGGCACGGTCCTGCTGTGTCTCCGGTCCTTCCTGTTGACAAAGGGCCATGTGCAGATTCTATCCATGAGAAATTTCAGCCTTCTGGATGGTAAATAAATGAAATAACTGTAGCCATGTGCTGGTTTCCGAGGCCAGTAGTGACAGCCAATTGTGAAATATGAAATATGAAATATAGTTATGCCATAGGTTCTATAAGCCAAAAATGAGACTAAACTTCGAGGGTTATGAGGGTTATGAAATGAAAGGTTGGTGAAGCTGGGGGACTCCTGCTCGGACCCCTAGCCATTGACCTGTGGGGTCCTGCAAGGTTCAATTCTGTCTCCTATGCTATTCAATACATGAAACCGCTGGGAGAGGTCATCTGGGGTTTTGGAGTTGGGTGCCACCTCTATGCAGATGATGCTCAACTCCACTACTCTTTTCCATCAGATTCCAAGGAAGCCCTCGGATACTGGACCAGTGTCTGGCTGCTGTGTCGGTCTGGATGAGGACAAATAGGCTGAAAATTAATCCCGATAAGACAGAGGTCCTCCAAGTCAGTCGCATGCCTGACCGGGGTATTGGGTGGCAGTCTGTGCTGGATGGGCTTGCACTCCCCCTGAAGTCACAGGTCCGCAGTTTGGGGGTCCTCCTGGACTCAGCGCTGACGCTCGATGTGCAGGTGTCGGCGGTAGCTGGGAGGGCCTTCGCACAATTAAAACTCATGTGCCAGCTGCGACCATACCTCGTGAAGTCTGACTTGACCACGGTGGTCCATGCCTTAGTTGCCTCTAGACTGGACTATTGTAATGCACTCTACGTGGGGCTGCCCTTGAAGATGGCCCGGAAACTTCAATTGGTCAATGCGGCAGTCAGATTAATAACTGGAGCAAATTACAGGAGCCCCCTCCCTCTTAACATTTCACAAAATGGTTTTAAATTGTCTGTTATTGCTAATGTGTAAGTTATATTGATTGTATTGTTTTATTATTTGCTGTTGTGTTCTTTTATTATGTGTCATTGGGCTTGGCCTCATGTAAGCCGCCCCAAATCTCGTTGGGGAGATTTTTAAAATAATAATAATTATTATTATTATTACATTTCGCAAAAAGGTTGAAACCTGGCTTTTTGAGCAGGCATTTGCAAACGCAATGTAACAATGATAGACCACGAAACGACTGATGATGTGATTGAATAGTGATTTCAGTAAAGAAACGCCGAGGATTTATATTTTTTATTGACTTCTAATGAACCTATATTTTATATGCTAATGTTTTTAATTGTATTTTATCTGTTGGGGGGGGGGATCGAATTGTGCTGAATATAAACCGCCTTGAGTCGCCTTCGGGCTGAGAAAGGCGGTATATAAATACGGTATTAATAATCGTTGGTAGAGTTCAGAATTCTCTTTGATTGTAGGTGAACTATAAATCCCAGAAACTACAACTCCCAAATGACAAAATCCATCCTTCCCAACCCCACCACGTACTGCACCTCAGATATTTACATGATGATTCATAACAGAAGCAAAATTACAGTTATGAAGCAGCAACAAAAATTATGTTATGGTTGGGAGGTCACCACAACATGAGGAACTATATTAAGGGGTCGCAGCATTACGAAGATTGAGAAACGTTGACCTAGAGCCATAGATTCCTGGGACGGATTGTTGTGAATTATGTCTCCTGCCAAACTTATTTATTATTTATTTATTTGCAGTATTTATATTCCGCCCTTCTCACCCCGCAGGGGACTCAGGGCGGATTACAATGTACACATACATGGCAAAAATTCAATGCCATAGACACACAACACATATAGACAGACACTCAGAGGCTATTTAACTTTTTTCTGGCCACCAGGGAAGCTGTCATTTCACCGTCCATCTGTGACACTGATGAAGTACTTTCCGCATTCCCCGCATGCTTTTTGCTGGAAATTTTTATGGCCTCGTAAATTTGTTAAGTTAGCCTCCCCACACATAGGTGGTACCTAAATTTCCTACTTGACAGATGCAACTGGCTTTTGGGTTGCAAAGGTCGACAACAAGCTACACAAAATTGGCCGGAAGCTCACTCCGACCCAGGCTGGTTTCGAACTCATGACCTTTCGGTCAATAGTGATCTTAATGTAGCGGATACCCAGCCAGCTGCGCCATCTTGGCAAGGCTATGAGTCCCAGTATTATTTATTTTATTTTATTTATACCCTGTGTTTCTCCCTGCAACTCACAACCGCACACTGAAGGGTTCCCTAATTGAAACCCCAAGTATATGACTCCGGCCCAGCTTACTTGTCCGAACGTATCTCCCTCTACGTTCCGCCTCATAGTCTAAGATCCACCGGGGAGGCCCTGCTCTCAGTCCCACCAGCTTCGCAAACACGGCTGGTGGGGATGAGGGACAGTGCCTTCTTGGTGGTGCACCCCCCGCCTGTGTAATTTCCTCCCCAGAGAAGTCAGATCAGCTAAAAATTGATACTTGCCTTTTTCAGGAGTGTTCTGTTCACTTCCTAAGCATTTTTGGAAACGCCAAAAAGTTTGCCCCCCAAACTTACCCATCCCTGCCCTTATCCATCAACAGGTTTCGCAGCAGCAACCTGAGCAGACGTGGCAAAGTTCCCCCACTAAACCAAACGCAAGGAGGAAAGACAGGACAAAAACGGCTTTGGAGGAAATCAAGGTCATTGCATGAATTAAACATCTCAAAGCGCTGATATACTGTCTGTTTGCACCGGTTAATTCCATTACTGCCTCCTCCCCTCGAATAAAGCAGCTGCTTAATCTAATGCTGCTTCAGAGCCTTCCTTCTGCCAAGCGCCAAACTTTCACGCCGCTAAACAAATTATTATTTCGGAGAAGCTGCGCGAGGAAAATCTCCTTCTTCGGCAGGCGCTGACCTGAGCAAGAAGGTGAGCAAGCAGATGACAACAAGCAGTTTGTTTCCACAACAGGCACCAGATCTAAGGCAGAGGAAAGGGAGACAAGGGGAAAAAATGGTGGATAATATAGCAAAGGTGGGCCTGGCGAATGGGAGGAAATGTGGACCAAGTGGTTAACATTTACGTTATGTTATGATCTGAAAGAGAATTTCTATAAAATGATGTATCGATGATGCTACTTCTCTATTCTCCCTTGGTTAGACCACATCTGGAATATTGTGGTGACATCCTGAATAGATTACTGCAACGCGCTCTACATAGGACTGCCTTTGAAGACTGTTTGGAAACCTCAACTAGTCCAACGGGCAGCAGCCAGATTGCTCACTGGCTGCATCATTTCCGAGCAGGCTGTTCTTGGCATACCACTCCCTGTTAGGCATGTCAACTCCATTGGCTGCCGGTCCATTTCCGAGCACAACTCAAAGTGCTGGTCTTGGCTTATAAAGCCCTATACGACTCCGGCCCAGCTTACTTGTCTGAACGTATCTCCTTCTACGTTCTGTCTTGTAGTCTAAGATCTGCCAGGGAGGCCCTGCTCTCGGTCCCACCAGCTTTGCAAACACGGCTGGTGGGGATGAGGGACAGGGCCTTCTTGGTGGTGACCCTCCCTCTGTGTAATTCGGTCTCCAGCGAAGTCAGATCGGCATCCTCCCTCCTTTCTTTCAGAAGAAAACTGAAGACGTGGTTCAGTACCGTATCCAGGATTTTGATTCGGGGGAGGGAGGGGGGGGGCAGTCTGAGTGACAGAGGATCTGCCCTAGGAAACCTTTTGTATTGTTATCCCAATACCCCCATTCATATGAGATATATATTGAGCATGGTGATCAGATCATGATATCAATACACATAACAGTTTAAATCAGGGATGCTCACACTTTTTCAGCATGGGAGCTACTTATAAAACAACCAAGTCAAAATGATCTCCCTACCCACTACTCAGAGAGCCATAAAAGCAAAATATTTGGAAATTTACTTCAGCGAGAGCCATATAATACATTTTAAGACTGAATTCAACTAAATGTGAATATAATAAGCCCCTGAATTTATTCATGATGATAATATTCATTCAGCCTCTGCTACTACTACTATTACTACTACTGATAATAATAGTAACAACAACAATCGGTTCCTAGAGTAGAAGGAGACCTCCAAGGGTCATCCAGCCCAACCTCCTTCTGCCGTAAGGGAAAAACACAACCAAAGCATTCCTCACAGATGGCCATTCAGCCTCTGATAATAATAATATTAATATTAATAATAACAACTATGGGTTCCTAGAATAGGAGGAGACCTCCAAGGGCCATGCAGTCCAACCTCCTTCTGCACCTGGGTGGCGTCGGGAGCCTGTGGGGCGGGACTGAGCCTTTCTCCCGCCCTGCCTGCGATCTACCAGGACGCCCTACGCGATCTACCAGTAGATTGCGATCTACCTAATGAGCACCCCTGGTTTAAATAATGTACCAGTAAGGCCTTCTCATGGATCATCCAGAGAATTGGGGGGGGGGGCTGAGCCCCCAAGTCCCCCCCCCCTCCCGACTATGACCCTCATATGGTTGTGGAACCAGGCTTTTGGCTAATGGACATAACTGCACCTGGGCATGGAATCAGACCATATGATTGTTGTAATGGAAAAGGCTTTATAATTATCTAACTAATGCTGTTTTTAACCTATTGTATTGTATGTTTTTATCTTGTTATTATAATTGTAATTTATTGGAGCATCGAATCGTTGCCATTGTTAGCTGCCCTGAGTCCCCCTGCAGGGGTGAGAAGAGCGGGGTAAAAATGCTTTAAATAAATAAATAAAATTGTGTCCAATTCTCGGTACCACAATTGGAGGGAGATGTTGACAAGCTGGAATGTGTCCAGAGGAGGACGACCAAAATGACCAAGTGTGCTGAAGTGTTTATTTTTTATTATAGGATTGAATATGTATTGAAATGTTAGGATAATGTGAACCGGAGAGAGAGAGCTGATATTAAGAGCACATCTCTGCAGGGAGAGCAGAGTTGCCATAGCAACGTGGCTGTGAGGCAGAAGTGGGAGGAGTCAACGGCTTTCTACCAGAGCCAAGAATAGAATTCTGGGGAAGTTTGAATTTTGACAGTTGAACTGTCAGACCAGCTCTAAGACAGTTGGTGTCTGGCTGTCAAGCCAGAAGGGTCTGTTAGATTCTACTCTGAGGAGAGGAGTAGGAATCACGTTGTTGAAACTGCAGGGAAGCAGTTAGTCTTAAGAAAAGACAATTTTTAGTGTAGGTTAGGCCTGAGAGGCTGACCTGTAGCAGTCGATGTTTAGGGCTGTGAGAATACAGTCCTAGTGAGCTGAGCTTGCGAGCCAGCTGGTTTTATGTAAAGCCTGAGGGCTAAATATAGACAAAGTGTCTGAAAAAGGCCAGAGTGCCTATGTATTGAAAGAGTTAGAAGCTGATCTAGCTGAGTAATAGCAATAGTTAAGCATTGCAACTTTGTATTTGCCATAACTAGAACATTTGTAACCTTTTTAAGTCGTGCCTCTTCGGAAGTGTTATACAAAGTATCAAACCAAGCCTTTGTGCCAAAATAAACTGTTTATTGTTTGTTCATCTGAAAACATCTCTCTGTGCCATTGATTTCAAAAGTCAAGCCTCAGTTTAAAAGTTTTATCCTGTCTCACAACTTGAACCTTCATTAACCGTCACAAATAGCTGACATTCCTCACAACATTGGTCCAGTTGGTCTCTCTCTCATAAAATGGTGGCAGCAGTTTGAAGAACAAATATTCGCATAGTGACGCCAGCTAAAAGCTGTGTCGTTGCAAATTTGGTGTCAGAGGTGGGACATCTTCGCAAACTAGTGGCAGTGGGTGAAATAGCCTACCCTGCCACGGTGTAAAAGTTGGCGTGCGAATAACGAGTCGTTACACCAAGGGTCTGGAAAACATGCTCTATGAGGAGTGGCTTAAAGAGCTGGGCATGGTTAGCCTAAAGAAGAGAAGGCTGAGAGGAGACATGATGAGGGCCATGGATCAAGAGGTGAGGGGAAGTCATAGGAAGGAGGGAAGGGGCTTGTTTTCTGGTGGAAGGAGGGAGCAAGGGCTTCAAACTACCGCTTGTTTTCTGGTGCCCTGGAGTGTGGTGAAGGCTCCTTCTTTGGAGGTTTTAAACAGAGGCTGGATAACCATTTGTTGGAGGTGCTTTGAATGTGATTTTTCTGCTTCTCGGCAGAATGGGGTTGGACCGGATGGCCCACCAGGTCTCTTCCAACTCTAGGATTCTATGATTCTACTGCAATATCCCTGTGTGTATTAACTGGGTTAAACGTGGCTCTCGCCTCAGGTCTGACGCAGGAGGGAAAGGAAACGAAGGGAATCCATCCACACTGGTTTGAAAAGCTGAATAATTTCCAACTCACTTACTGATTCGTAAGAGAAATGGCGGAAAAAGCTTCGAAATGGCAAGGATACTTCCGGGTTCCCAAATCGCGTTGAAATCGCTTCAAAAAGGAATTTGCTCCGAATTAAGAAGATCCCGAACGAACCTACCCAGGCCTATTATACGCTGTCGACGCAGTACCGAGAAAGTGGAACTCGGCCGTCAAATCCTATTCTAAACCTTTTGCAAATTCTGTTAAGCTTCAAGAGGGAAAAGCCAAATCTGCTGACGCTTGCATTTTGGCTCCTCGTCCAACTGCCAGCGCTTTCAACTCTCTCCCAGTGATATATTCACCCCATTTTAATAAATCCTGCATCGATCCCTCCCTTCCAATAGGGCAGGCCATCTGAGCGATGGTCCTAATTATATTGTCAAACCAGACGAATGTCCCCAGAGAGGTTAAGGGAGGAAGCCGTTATTTAACAACCAGAGGCCCTGGTCAGGCGACCTCTTCTTGGTCTTTCTTGAGAGCTGACCGTTTATCAACCAAAGACGGAGTGGAGGACGCGTTTGCCAGGGAAGGTCACTCACAACAGAATGGGGAATGGGCAGATTTCAAGGAACGAGGACGCAGGGCAAAAATCTAAACTAGTTCAACATCCTAAATCAGTTGTCTTGTTATAGGCCAGGGCTGTCCAACAGGCGGCCCGCGCGGCGTATACGGCCCCCCAGCCTGTTGGACACGGCCCCCGCTACCCTCCTTTATTTATTTACGGTATTTTTACCCCACCCTTCTCAACCCCCCGGGGGTGGGGGACGGGAGACTCAGAGCGGCTACAACAACACATGTCTTGTTGCTATTTTGTATGTCTCCCCATAACAACCATGAACCATGAGCTCCTCCTCCCTGCACCGCCCCCTCCATTCCTCTCTCCGCGCCGCCGCTGCAAGATCGCAGCGGCAGGGGGGGGAGGGGAGGAGGCGGGGCAGGGAGAAGGAAGGGAGCCAGCTCCTCCTCCTTGCCTCGCCCCCTCCCTCCCTCCTCCTCAGCCTTCTCCTTCCCCGGCGCCGCGGCGATCGGGACACCGGCGGCGCCGGGAAGGGCGGGACGGAGTGAGGGGCAGGCCTTCCAGGAAGCCTTTTGGATGGCTCGCGGGGGAAGCGGCGCCCGGTTCTCGCTTCCCCGCGAGCCATCCAGGCCTGCGGGAGAGTTTTCGCCCGGCGCGCGTCCCTCTGACCAGAGGGACGCGAGAGCCAGGCGAAAACCCTCCCGCAAGCCTGGATGGCTCGCGGGGGAAGCGAGCGCCCGGTTCTTGCTTCCCCCACAAGCCATCCAGGCCTGCGGGAGAGTTTTCGCCCGGCTCTCGCGTCCCTCTGGTCTCGCGTCCCTCTGGCCTGCGGCCCCCCAGGTGATCAGTGACCGGAATTCCGGCCCTTGGGCTGGAAGAAGTTGGACAGCCCTGTTATAGGCTTTCATGGGATGATGTGAGTTTTCCGGGCTGCATGGCCATGTTCCAGCTGCATTCTCTCCTCACGTTTTGCCTGCACCTGTGGGTGTGCTGCAATGCTCCAGTGGGATTCCTTCCCAGGTTATTTTTGAGCCGAACAGCTCCGATTCCCAACAGTTCTTAAGATGAAAAGCACACGTCTGCATTTTAGATGGATTAGGAATCAGCTGGTTTCCCCTGTAATGGGCAGTAAGAGCACATAACGTTTTGGGGGGCATCTGTTCAACCATTTCAAAGCTCCCTGCTTGAGCGGTGATGGTGATGGCATCATCGTCAGCATAGATGGATAGGTTGCTTACCTGTAACCGTGTTTCTCCGAGTGTAAGGTCTGTGAAATTCACACAAATGGGTTTACTCCCGCGCATGCGTAGAATCTCAGACATACTAGCTAAAACTAAAGATTTACATATGCCCCTCCCCCACCCCCCCCTCCCGCATCCCCCACTGTAGCTACCTAGTCAGTCCTTTACCGCCAGACAGCGGCCGGAAGCTAGGCATGACATCAGAGGGGAGGGACGGGTGGGTTTTGTGAATTTCACAGACCTTACACTCGGAGAAACATGGTTACAGGTAAGCAACCTATCCTTCTCCTTCGTGTGGTCTGTGAAATGCACACAAATGGGTGACTTAACAAGCTTATGTACCTTGGAGGTGGGTCATGCCACACAGGAAAACAGAACGGCTCTGCCGAAGGATGCATCCTTCTTCGTGAGGACGTCGAGCTTGTAATGAGCTGCAAACGTTGATGGGGTCACCCATGTGGCAGCCTTGCAGATTTGGTCGACAGAAACACCCCGCATAAACGCTAGGGATGTAGAAACAGCCCGTGTAGAATGGGCTTTAACGCCAACAGGCAACTCTCTATGAGCTAACTGATAAGCCAGTCGGATTGCCAGGACTATCCAAGAGGCTAAACGTTGGGAAGAAAGAGGAAGTCCTAGGGAATCTTCCCTATACTGGAGAAACAACTTGGGTGATTTTCTATGTGAGGCTGTCCCTATGTAAATAAATTCTGACAAGGGCCTCTTGTACATCAAGGGAATGGAGGCAAAACCTCCAGAGGAGATGAAGGTTTGGGGAAAACTCGGGTGAGGACAATGTCCTGTCCTAGTCATGTGAACATCAAGTGAATGGAGACAACTTTGGGAATGAAGGTGACATCCGGTCGGAGGACAATGTCCTTGTCTTCATGAAATCGAATGAAAGGGGATCAGAACCGGAGGACCACCTTGTCTTCATGCTGGCTCTCCTGGCCGAGTGGCTCTCCACAAGGAAGGCAGTCTTCAAGAGAGATGGGAAATATGGCAAGTTGCCATAGGTTCAAAGGGAGGCTTGGACAGTTGTGAAAGGACTAGTTCCAAACTCCAAGACGGAGGTGGAGGGAGACGGGAGGGAAAGATTTTTTATATCCCTGTAAAAAACATGCCCACCAGAGGGTCGCTAAATAAGGACGGGAGGCCAAACTTCTTCCTGTACCAGGACAGGGATGCCAAATAGCATTTTACGGAGGAGAGGGTAAAGCCCTTTGTGGAGAGATGGACCAGGAAGTCTAGAACAACAGAGACGGGAGCCGACTGCGGCAAATGGCCCAGCGGTTGGACAAATTCGCGGAACTTGTTCCACTTGTATGTGTATGCCTTTCTAGTGGAAACCTTCTGAGCTGCCTGAATTATCAGGCGGACAGGGTCGGAGAGGTGGGACAGGGCCTGATCCTCCACGCTGTGAGGTGGAGAGATGGAAGGTCCGGGTGCAGGACAAGACCCTGCTGAAGGGAGAGAAGGTCGGGGTCTAGTGGCAGACGGAGAAAGTCCCCTTGAGAGGCCTGTAGAAGGGTGTGAACCATGGTTGACGGGCCACCACGGGGCTTCCAAGATGCAGTCCGAGTTGTCGGACAACAGCTTTGCGACCACCCGGGGGCGGAGTGGAAGGGGAGGGACGGCATACAGGAGACCCGGAGACCAATGGTAGAGGAATGCGTCCCTAGACAGTCTGGGGATGCGTGAGGTTGGAGTCTTGCACAATACCTGCGGCAGTGGGTGTTGAGGTGCGATGCAAACAGGTCTAGTTGGGGGGTGTTCCAACGCCTGACCAGTGAGTGGAAGTGACGGGGGCTGAGCTGCCACTCGTGAGTGGTGGACGACGCTCTGCTCAGTGAGTCGGCCAAGGTGTTTTGTAGGCCCGGGAGATGGATGGCTTGGAGGAACGTGTCGTGAAGAATGCACCACTCCCATATCCGAAGGGATATAGAGAGGAGAGTGGGTGAGCGGGTTCCCCCTTGTCTGTTGATGTAGCATTTCACCGAGGTGTTGTCCGTGAGGACTTGAACTACCTGGTTGGAGACTACAGCCACAAACGACCGCAGAGCCTTCTCCACTGCCGTGAGCTCTAGGGCATTTATATGGAGTTTCTTTTCTTGGGATGACCAATGACCACTGATGGTCAGGCCCTGGATGTGGGCTCCCCACCCTGTGCATGACGCATCTGTCTTCAGGGACAGTGATGGTTGTGGAGGGGAGAAGAAAGGCCCGAGCACACATTGGACCTGTTTGTCCACCATGACAGGGACTGCATGACATGGGCGGGGGGGTGGAGAATCATGTTTTGGCTGTCCAGTCCCGGCTGGAAGGCAGAGAGGAACCAAGATTGGAGGGGGCGGAGGCGGAGGCGGGCGAAGGCCGTGACGTTCGTAGTGGACGCCATATGGCCAAGGATAGACTGGACAGTCCATGCGGAACACCGACGAGTGGTCTGGATGTTCTGGATGGAACGGCAGAGATTGAGGAAGCGATCCTCTGGGAGGTATGCCCTCTGGGACACTGAATCTAAGATCGCACCTATAAATTGTACCGTCCGGGCAGGAGAGAGGTGAGATTTCTCTCGGTTGACCACCAATCCCAGGCTCTGCAAAAGAAATAAGGCATAACCAATATCAGATGACAGCTGGTCACATGACCCAGCGCAGAAAAGCCAGTCGTCCAAATAAAGAAAAACGGTGACACCCTGCTGGCGGAGGTGGGAAGCGACGACCGCCATACATTTTGTGAAAGTCCTCGGGGCCGTGGAAAGGCCGAATGGCAGGACATTAAAACTAAAAGGGGCCCCATCCACCATAAAAGTGAGGTACTTTCTGTAGGACTGCCTAATCGAGATGTGGAAGTAGGTCAACAGTAGCCATCCATGCTCCCTTCGGAATGAAAGGGAGGATGGAGGGAAGAGTGACCATCCTGAATTTACGTGGTCTGATGTACTGATTGACTTCCCGGAGGTCCAAAATGGGCCGGAGACCACCATCCCTCTTGTCCACTAGAAAATATCTAGAAAAAAAGCAAAATTGGAGTAGGTGGGATGGGGTTGGGGAAATGGCTCCTTTGAGGAGGAGAGTGTCAATTTCTTGCAATAACGCAGGGGAAGCCTGAGTGGAAATAGGTTTGCCAGGAGGTGGAAGGGAATCAAATTCTATGGCATATCCTCGGTGGACAATGTCCAAAACCCACCTATCGGTGGTGATGGACTGCCAAACTGAAAGGAAAGGGGATAACCTGTCGAGAAACAGGTTAGAAACGGCGTGCTCTATTGTTGGAGGCTCTACCACCTCGATACTGACCCCTGAACGGAGCGCCTGGACGCCTGTATCCCTGCGAGGGGAACTGCGGACGTTGGCCTCCTCTGTAAGGCGTGGGGTTGTAATACCCACGAAAGGGCTGGTGATAATAGGGACGCCAGCATTGTCTGTAAGACTGGTAGTAAGAGTTGGGCTGATGGCTGTACTTGCTCAGCGTCTGCTTCATTTTATGAGAGTGCTCTAATTGAGAATCCGTCTCAGGGTTGAAGAGCCCAGCCTCATCCATCGGGAGGTTCTCGATTAATGCCCGTTGATTAGAGGACAGCGTAGCGGACCGTAACCAGGCATGCCTCCGGAGAGCAACGGAACCAGCTATAAGCTTGCCCGCAGTGTCCGCTCCATGTTTGGCCAGGTCCTTCTGGAGGGTAGCCAAAGTGAGCGCTTCTTGGTGGAACGCTTTAGCCATAGGCTGCTCGGACACTGGAAGAAGGTCCAAATATGAACCCATTTTGTTCAACAAATAAGACTGATAGACACTCATATACACTCCATAATGTGCCATCCTTCCTGACAGGCACGCTGAGGAGTAAAACCTTTTGGCCATCGCATCAAGTTTCCTTCCTTCTTTATCAGAAGGAGCGGCCTGATTGCCCTGAATTGGCTTCGGCTGAGCGTCCGTGACAATTGAATTCACTTTCGGAAGCCTGGCCAGCCACGGTGTGGCGGACAGGTCAATCCGATATAGGTTCTCCGCCCGTCTGGAGGTGCTAGGAACAGACGCGGGGGCAACACCAGTGACCTTCAATAATTTGATCAGATAGGGAATGGTCGGCAGCATAGTGGACTGCTGAGTTTGTTGTTGCTCAGCCGATGTGAAGTAAGGGTCCTGAACCAGATCTTCGGATTGGGGGGGCTGTATGGCTAGAGATCTGGCCAATCTTATTAATAGGGCGGAGAATTTCTTGTATTCTTCCGCTTGCTGGGGATCAGCTTCAGGTTCAGGCAATGGGGGAGTGGGAGTCACTTCAGAAGATGACTCTATATCCGCATCATTGTCATCCATAGGGATATGAGGGGGGGACTGGGGAGGGGCAGCAATAGGAAGGGAAGGGGCTTGAGTGGGAGGGGCTGGGGGGCTGGAGGAGCTTGTGAGGGATAGATAGGTGCCACGGATTGCGAGGTGGCAGGAGGCCACGGATACCGGGGATACTCTGAGGGATAAGGCTCAGGGGAGTAATAAGGGTAGTGGAAGGGGGGAGGGAAGGGAGGAGGATATCCATAGGGATACCCATAAGGGGGATCCCAGAACTGAGGCAGGTCGCTGGGACCCTCCCTCAGAGGGCTCCGAGACCGTGGGGAAGAAAACTCATGGAGATGGATGCCCAGATCAGGCATGGGGCCGCGCGCGGCCGCGCGGTGCTGGAAGGGCATACGCGCGGCCTCTCTAGCGGGCGGGAAAGCAGCAGACGCTACATCAAAGGAAGAAGAGGGAGGCCGCATGGCGCTTCCCTCCAGGTGACTCTGCTCAGTCACCGAAGCCTTCACTATACCAGAAGGGGCTGCAAGGCAGCAGCTTCCACTAGCTGCTGCTCGGTAACCGAGGGTGCTGGAGCGCGCGCCGCTCGCGCGCGCGGCGGCACAAAGGCAGGGGACAGCAGAAGCAACTTTTTGCATGAGGGGAGCAGGAGGCCGCGTGGCGCTGGCCTCGGTAACCGGTAACTGACAAAGGGAAGGCTGAGGAGGTGAGGGAAGCCCAGGCTCGGTCTCCGGGGAGAGCAGGAGGCTGGGGGGAAATTGAGTGGGGATTTCCATCCCCGAAAACTGATTGCTTTCTTCTTCAAAGAATTGGAGTGCGTCTGTTGCACTTAGCATCATAGGAGGGCTGGGGGGCGCAGAGCCAGCCAGTTGCCTCACATCATTTTGTGCCAAATCCAAGGGGCTGGAGGGCCGAGGACCAACCAGTTGCCCTGGAATTTTCTGAGCCACAGGCTCTTTGGACTTTTCCTTCTGCTTGCCATCCTTGGCAGCCTTTAACTTTTCAATTTTCTCAATTTTTTGTTTTTTCTTCCGTGGCAGCGCAATGGCAGGACCAGAGGCTGGCTCACGGGTGGCACCATCAGACAAGGCACTCATAGAGATGGGACTTACAGTCCCCAAGGGCAGAGAGGGCTGGCTCACAGAGCGAGAGAGCCCGGTCTCTGAAGAGAATAAGGCCTGTTCAAAAAGGGAGGCCTTCAGTTTGTATTTTTTAAAAAAATTTTTTTATTGTTTTATCATTATCAACACAATATTATACAATGTCTATTTACAGCAGATTCATGTTATTCATTTCTAGGTACAATACTTCAATCTTTAGCATCTGCCATTATGTTTTTCTTATACATTTTTGTATCCCTCACCGCTGTGCTCCCCTCCCCCTCCCCAAGCCATTGCTTTTACATATCATTCGTCAAAATTTCATTTCTTCTTGTGGAGGTAACCTTCCTTCTTCCTTTTCTAATCCTTTTTCAATAAATTTTCTCCATACCTCATAAAAATCACTTTGTTTCCATATACCTCTTTTTACTTTTAATATACATGTTAACTTGTCATTTATTGCCAGTTTCCACACTTCCTTGTACCATTCCTCTATTTGTATATTTATTTCTTTTTTCCAATTCCTTGCTATAAGCAGTCTTGCTATTGTTAATAGGTTTGTTATCGCATCTTTATCCTTTTTTTCCCATTGTATACTATTATATAATGATAATAAAGCTATACTAGGACTTCTTTCTATTTTAATATTCATTATATCTTCTATTTCTTTAAATACTTTCGCCCAAAATTTGCTTACATATTTACATTGCCACCACATATGTATGTATGTTCCTGTTTCTTGGCATCCTCTCCAACAGTTTTTCGAGTAGTCAGTTTGGAATCCCTGTTCTTCAGGGTCCTGTTTGAAAAAGTCCTGCATATCTTGCAGGTCTGAGGAATGTGAGTTTCCCCCAAGCAGAGGAGACATTTAAGATGTCGATCCTCTTGGGGCAAGGTTGCTCCACAGTCAGAGCACCTTTTAAAGGAAAGAGAAGACATTTCTATTCTTATCTGAATAGTCGAGGCAATCCGTGGACTTCTAACAGGAGCTAGTAGTTGGAGATCCTTTCGCTGTCAAGGCGGAAAAAGGACTGACTAGGTAGCTACAGTGGGGGATGAGGGAGGGCGGGGAGTGGGAGGGGCATATGTAAATCTTTAGTTTTAGCTAGTATGTCCGAGATTCTACGCATGCGCGGGAGTAAACCCATTTGTGTGCATTTTACAGACCACACGAAGGAGAAGAAACTTTCTGTTACTTCTGGCAGTGGCCGATCATTTGTGTAAATGTTAAACATTGATGGAGCAATAATAATAATAATAATAATAATAATAATAATAATAACGGTAGTTGATGACAGGGTGGCTTGGAGCCTCTCGTTCACAGGACACAAACCATAAGTTCATGGTTGTTATGGGGAGAGATACAAAATAGCAACAAGACATGTGTTGTTGTAGCCGCTCTGAGTCCCCCGTCCCCCACCCCCGGGGGGGTTGAGAAGGGTGGGGTAAATATACCGTAAATAAATAAATAAAATTTTTTTTAAAAAAAAAGATCAAATTGAAGGACTCACCATTTTGTCCAAGAAGGTCACCAAATCCTAAAGAAATAAACATAAAATATATGCAGAATTAGTGTACATATATGCACACTATACAAACACACTCAAGTTAACAAAAAGGGGGGTTCCCCCCCATTATCCATCTAATTGGAAGTTCTTTTAGCAACATCTGATCTGGAAGAATAGTGGAGCCCCCGATGGTGAAGTGGGTTGAACCCTTGTGTTGGCAGGACTGAAGACCGACGTGTCCCAGGTTTGAATCCTGGGAGAGAGAGTAGATGAGCTCCCTCTGTCAGCTCCGGCTTCCCATGCGGGGGCATGCGAGAAGCCTCCCACAAGGAAGGTAAAACATCAAACATCCGGGCATTCCCTGGGCCAGTGTTTCCCAACCAGTGTGCCGTGGCACAGTAGTGTGCCGTGAGCCATCATCAGGTGTGCCGTGGGAAATGGGAACCTCCAATACCCTTTCTTCCCCCTCCTGCCGAACACTTTTTCTTCTCCACTCGGGCTCCCTTCTTCCCAGCCTCGCTCTGCTCACTTTGCCTCGCTTTGCTCTGGGGCGAGTCTGCGCAGTATCGCCCGCACAGATCACGTCTTCCTCCCTCCCCCCTCCCCTTCTGAACACGCGCACGCTGCTCCCTCAGATCAAAATGGCGGCAGAAGTGGCAGTGTAGAAGAAAAAGTAAGTGTTCAGCAGGAGGGGGAAGAAAGGGCGCGAAGGGGGAGGGGTGGCATGGGCAAACGTGGACCTTCCAGGTGTTTTGGACTCCAACTCCCACCATTCCTAGCAGCCTCAGGCTCTTTTCCTTTCCCCCCCTCAGCCACTTAAGCAGGAAAGGGCCTCAGGCTGTTAGGAATGGTGGGAGTTGAAGTCCAAAGCACCCAGAGGGCTGAAGTTTTCCCATGCCTTTAAGGGACCTTAAAGTGGTGAGCCTCCTTCCAACATTGGGATTCTGGATAGAAAACAAACAACAACATAACATAACATTGTTTGAGTCCGCAGTGCTCTCTGGGTGTAGGTGAACTACAACTTCCAAATTCAAGGTCAATTCCCAAGCAAACCCTTTCAGTACTTTCTGTTGGTAATGAGAGTTCAATATGCCAAGTTTGGTTCAATTCCATTGTTGCAAGAGTTCAGGATGCTCTTTGATTGTGTGTTAACTATAAATCCCAGAAACTGTAACTCCCAAATGTCAAGGCCTATTTTCCCCAAACTCCATCTCTGTTCACATTTGGACATATTGAGTATTCATGCCAAGTTTGGTCCTGATCCAACAATGTTTCATACCACAGTGCTCTCTGGATATAGGTGAACTACAACTCCAAAACCCAAGGTCAATGCCCACCAAACTCTTATAGTATTTTCTCTTGATTATGGGAGTTCTGTGTGGGAAGTTTGTGTCTTTCTGCCATTCCTGCCAGGATATCTATGCTGTGTTCATCGAATCAGGTCCAGGTTTCACACTGAGTTGCATAAATACATTTAAAAACATATTAACTATATGTATTACTGCAGGGGTGCTCATTAGGTAGATGGTGATCTACTGGTAGATCTCGAAGGGCGTCCTGGTAGATCGCAGGCACAGTGTGTATGGCTCCCATGCCATTTGTGAGGAATGCTCAGGGGCTTATTATACTCACATTTAATTCAATTCAGTCTTAAAATGTATTATATGGCTCTCACTGAAATAAATTTCCCAATATTTTGCTTTTATGGCTCTCTGAGTAGTGAGTAGGTAGATCTTTGGGACTTGGTTGTTTTATAAGTAGCTCACATGCTGGAAAAGTGTGAGCACCCCTGTATTACTGTGTTAGAGTGTCATTTTGTGTCATTTTGGTTGGTGGTGTGCCCCAGGATTTTGTAAATGTAAAAAATGTGCCACGGCTCAAAAAAGGTTGAAAAACACTGCCCGGGGCAACGTCCTTAGAGATGTCCAATTATCCCACACCAGAAGCGACTTGCAGTTTCTCAAGTCCCTCCTGACATGGGGAAAAAAATCTGGAAGAATGCTGAAACAGTGCTGGAAAAACACAGACATTCATTGCCTGGCTATAGCAGCAACTATTCTACTATTATTCAACTAGTAGTATGCATATGCAAAAGGATCTTGGAGCATCTCTGAGGTTCACTGAAGAAGGTAACTCTGAGGGTATTTGCAGACGACTGTGTAGCATGCCCTTAAAGTTACTTTCTTCGAGGTAAATAAATTACTGAGTGAATTTCATTAGAAACGTCTGTTCAAGATCAATGTGATCGAGCGCATGCCTGAGGTAAGCCAAAAAGGCAAGGACTCAAGGAGGCTCTCTCAAAGGCCTTGGACTTACCTTGCATATTTCTTCCTGGGAGTATTCCTTTATATCTGAAACAGCAAAAAATGAATCATGAAGAACATTTTTTGGTGAGCATAAATTGATTTTAATGTTTCAAAAGTGAGAGCTAGACGAGGCAAACTTTGCAAGGAAGGGGAATCAGAACGAACACAATCACAGGTTTCGAAGGGTAACCCAAAGGCCATCCAGACCAAAGTTGTTGTGCCATGCAGAAAAATACAAACTCAAACCCTCCTAACAGATTCCTATCCGGCTTTTGCTTAAAACCCTCCAAAAGAGGAGACTCCATCACCTTCCTAGGCATTCCATGTTTCACTAAAGTTGTAAGAGAACCCCAAAGGCAGGGGCGGTCCTACCGGTAGGCAAAGGACGCCCAGGGGCAGTCTAAGGGAATTTGCAATGGTAGGCGAAGATTATTTTGGTGCCCCACCCACCCAAAAAAATTATTTGCCCCCCCCCAAACATTATTTTGGCGCCTCCACCCAATTTTTTTAAAAAGAGGTACCTTGTGCGCGCTCCTTCCATTCCTCCCGCGTGCCGCCACTCCTTGCCCTGTGCAATTCGAAGGCCTTCGAAGGCCCCTCCTAGCGCTTCCTGGTGCCCGCTGCCAGCCCCACCCACGGAGCGCTCTCCCTGCCCTCTGCAATGCCCCGTGGGTGGGGCTGGCAGCGGGCACCAGGAAGCGCTAGGAGGGGCCTCGTGCGCATGCGCAGTGCCTACGGAGCTCAAGTGAGCCGTAGACACAGCGCATGCGCAGAGATTTTCGTGCGCATGCGCAGTTTTTACGGAGCTCACTTGAGCTCTGTAGACACAGCACATGCGCATGAAAATCTCTGCGAGCATGCGCAGTGCCTCGGAGTTCACTTCAGCTCTGTAGACACAGCGCAGGCGGGCGAAAATCTCCGCGAGCATGCGCAGTGCCTACGGACTTCACTTGAGCTACGTAGGCACTGAGCATGCGCGCGAAAATCTCCGCGAGCATGCGCAGTGCCTACGGAGTTCACTTGAGCTACGTAGGCACTGGGCATCTTGCGCCCTCCGCGCGATGCACTGTGTCTACGGAGCTCTAGTGAGCTCCGTAGGTACTGCGCATGCACGTGAAAATCTCTGCCCGCATGCGCAGCGTGCGAAACCGCGGAGGGCGACGCAGCACAGCAGCCCACGATGGCGCCCCACCCCGCGGCGTCCAAGATGGCGCCCTACGCGATTGCGTAGGCCGCGTAATGGAAAAGACCGCCCCTGAGGACGCCGCTGCATGGGGTGCCATCTGGGTAAAGGGTGCATTCCCGCCCGCCAGACAGCGTCTGGCCGATGTTCCGTTTTTGGGCTTTGTGCGCTCCTCCATGTGTACCGAATAGGGAGTGCTGTGTTTACAGGCTTCTGCGCCTGCGCACAGGAGCTTCTGGGCATGCGCAGAGGGGTGGGCGCCAAAATAATGTTTTTTGGGGGGCAAAATAATGTTCGCTTACCATTTAAAATTACCTTAGACTGCCCCTGCCCAAAGGATATCCAGCCCAGCCCTGTTCTTCCAGACAGGAAGATACCATCCAAGCCCTCCTGACAGAGGGCCATCCAGGCAGAGGAGGAGGCTCCATGGACTCAAAGGCAAAACTGAGTCTGGATGCCAAACACTGGCTCACCTGGCGGAGCTGTGGAATCGCCGTAGCCTTTCATTTCAAAAGCGATGACACGGAAACCAGCGTCAACCAGTGCAGGAATCTATAGAGGGGAGGGAAACAAGTGCTGGCTTTAGCCTATAAAGCCCTAAACAGTTCCGGCCCAGCGTATCTATCCGAACGTATCTTTCCCTACGAACCCACCAGGGACATGACATCGTCATGGTAGGCCCTGCTCTCGATCCCGCCGGCTTCACAAGCATGACTGGCGGGGATGAGGGACAGGGCCTTCTCTGTGGTGGCCCCTTGGCTGTGGAATTCCCTGCCCAGGGATATCAGATCGGCCCCCTCCCTCCTAACCTTTTGAAAAAAACTGAAAACTTGGCTCTTCGAGCAAGCTTTTGGAGCTTCAGCTTAATCAGACAAACTTGAATTGGAAAATTACCCAGGAACGACTAAGATGACGGAACAGAGAAGGACTGAATATGATGACATAGTTTTTTTAAAAAAAATTTTATTGTTCATTGTTTTGATGTTTTTGATGTTTTTAGATACTTGCAATGTGATGTTTTAATTCTATTGATGTGTGTATTTATATATGGCATCGAATTGTGCCGGCTGTTCGCCGCCTTGTGTCGCCTTCGGGCTGATATGGGCAGGGTAGAAATGATGTAAATCTATCTATCTATGTATATAATAAAAGTCAGTGTTTGCGGGCGGAGGTGCGGAGGAATATGTGGCAGCGTTTCGATTGGTTGCCACTGAGGGATTATTTGCATAAAGGACTCTGATTGGCCAGCCTCAGAACTCCAACATTCTAAGGCACCAGACAGAGGGGATTGGTTGCCACTGAGAGAGTATTTGCATAAAGGACTCTGATTGGCCATCTACATTCCAACATTCTAAGGTGACACAGAGGGAAAAGGAAAGGCCTCAGGCAGTCAGTCACTGCGACCCACAGAAATGACGGATCAGGACCAAACTTGGCACACAGGGGCCCAATGGCCCACTTCACAACCTAGTGTGGTTTAGGGCAGGATGGGCCACGAATGATGGAATTTGCAGTACTCTCACCTGATTCACTTCCCAAACAATGACCCACTCTCCATCCTACTGCAGTTTAGAGGAGGGCGGACCATGGATGATGGGACTTGAAGTACCTCTACTCATTCCCCATGACCGCAGCAGCCCCCAACAAAGACCGATAAAGACCATACTTGGTACACAGAGCCCCCATGATCCACTCTACATTCTACTGCAGTATGGAGGAGGGTGGACCATGGATGATGGGACTTGAAGTACCTCCACTCACTTCTCGAGTGTGCTGTGACCCTCATCCAATGACTGCTCAAGACCAAACTTGGCACACATAACCCCCATTACTCCCTTAACATCATGGAGAGGTTTAGGGGAGGTGGACCACGGATTATGGGATTTGTAGTACTTTCAAATGCTTTTGTTCCAACAGATCACTGTGGCCCCCAACAAAGAACAATAAAGACCTAACTTGGCACACAGAGCCCCTATGACCCACTCTACATTCTGCAGTTTGGAAGAGGGTGGACCATGGATGATGGGACTTGAAGTACCAAAGACCAACCTTGGCACACAATGCCTTTCTCAAATAACCCGGGCACCGCCGGGTCCCCAAGCTAGTAAATAAATAAAACAACAACCTTGAAGGAAGGAGAACAAGAGTTCATTCACATCATGTAACAACTTCTTTCTGCTCTTCCCCAGGTCTTTCCTCATGCCAAAAACTCTTTCCATTCCTTCAAGGCCTTGTTTCGCACTAACCCTTCTGAGCTGTAAACGCTGGGTTATCTGTCGCCCTCCGGTCTCCTCCACATTCCTTTCAGAGTCAACCCCTAATTAGAATCAGTGCCTGCTTCCCTGACATCTGATCTACCCAAAACATTAGAGTACCCCCCAAATCACGCCGGGTAGGTCAAAGGCGTGATTTGGGAGGTACTCCAATAACTTTCTTATTGGATTGACTGTTACATTCTGGGACTTTTTCGTCCTTTATCAATATTGAAATTGTGGCTGGGTCGCCCGGGGGAGGGGGGGGGGCGGCAAGCTCCAACTGCCAATAATGGACGGTGAGGTGGTTAGCCCTTTGGCCCTGGTTAAAAGCCTGGGGGTCCAACTGGACCCTCTGCTGACGATGGAGGCTCAGGTCTCCACCGTGAGCAGAGCAGCGTTTTCCATCTGCGCCAGGCGGCGGCTGGTGCCCTACCTTTCCGGTGATGACCTGGCCGCGGTAATCCAGGCCACGGTCATCTCGAGACTGGACTACTGTAACGCCCTTTACATTGGCCTTCCTTTGTCGGTAATCCGGAAACTGAAGATGGTGCAAAAAGCTGCGGCTCGACTGCTGGCTGGAGTGACACTAACATGCCACATCACACCAGTCCTCCAGCGTTTGCACTGGCTCCCCATCGAGTACCGGATTGCCTTCAAAGTGCTGGTGTTAACCTTTAAGGCCTTGCATGGCCTGGGGCCAATGTACTTGAAGGACCGCCTCTCCCTGCACATTCCCCAGAGACCACTACGGTCCATGGACCAAAACCTATTGGAGGTTCCATCACTCAAGATTTGCCGATTGTGCAAAATACAAGAAGTGACGCATCTACTCACCCGAGTTCGAGTCTAGCCAGCTCAACCGCAGACCCCAAGGCAGAGAACGCGACCCGGACACACTCCTGATGGATAACGGCACAGACGAACCGGCTCCCCCCGAAATTGCCCAAGATGTGTGATCTCCAATTGCAAATCTCATGCTATTCAAACAACACCAACGGTTTGAACACAGCATCCAAAAGGAAAAAAATCTACAACTCACTGAGGAGGAAACGTTACGACATAGTGGCCCTCCAAGAGGTGCACATCAAACAGCCTCACGCCAACTTGCTAGAAAATAAAGCCATCGGTAATGCATTCTACTCTCTGGCAGAGGGGAAAAAATGTGGAGTGGTAATATACGTCAACCAAAAACTCCCAGCAGATTTGGCGTTCAAAGACCAAGAGGGTAGAATAGTAGGAGTGAAAATACAGATCGGTCTACAGAAGCTCTTGGTATGCTGTATTTACGCACCCAACGGTCCCAAATCCAAATTTATAAAGAATCTCCAGACCCTCATTGACAGCCAGGAGCATGATGATCTGCTTGTACTGGGAGACTACAACGGGGTGATGGACTCTCGAATGGACAAATCCCACAAGACCAAAAGAAGAAAGGGGGCAGGATTGGACTCAATTAGCACCCTCCCAAAGGCTTTTCTACGCCTTAAGGAGTCCTTAAATTTGCAGGATGCTTGGCGCTGGCACAACCACGGGGAGAGAGACTACACATACTACTCGCACAGGCATCAAAGCTGGTCGCGAATAGATATGGTGTGGTCATCCAACTCACTGACAACCAAAATCTCGCGGATAAAAATACTGCCAAGGGACCTTTCAGACCACTGCCCACTAGAGATAATGTTCAACCATAAACACCCGGTAAGAAGATGGCGCCTCAATGATACCCTCCTGAAAAAAGAAGAAGACATCTCAAGATATAAATCAATTACTAAAGATTACTTCCAAATCAACAACACTCCAGAAATGAGCCCAGAAGTGATCTGGGACGCTTGCAAAGCTGTACTCCGGGGGCACTTCATTCAGCACAATGCCATCAGGAACAAACAACGACAGGAAAAGATGCAAGAGCTCCAGGACCACATTGGGCAAGCAGAGAAAACTCTGAAAGAACAACCGAAAAATCGGGATATAGTCAAAACTCTGGAAACACTGAAGAAGCAAAAACACCACCTGGAGCTGGAGCAGATATCTAAAGATCTGAAGTTTTTAAAACAGAGATACTTCCAAAATGCCAACAAACCAGGCAAGTGGCTGGCAAGAAAGATAAAAAAGAAAAAACAAGCGGGATTCATCACCAAAATCCGAATTGGAGATACTATGACAGCGGCCGAAGATAAGATAAAGGAGGAATTTCAACGGTTCTTCACCACACTTTATGCGACTGAAGAGTCCAAAGAGGAAGAAGTCAGGCAATATCTTGAGGAACAACGCCTAGACAAAATTCCAGCCAGATATAAAGAGATCTTAAACGGCGAGATCACCGAGGAAGAAATAATAAGAGCAATCAGGGGTCTAGATATGAGCAAAGCCCCAGGCCCAGATGGCCTAACTGCTAGATTTTACAAGACTCTTTCAAGTGAGCTTATCACATCTCTAAAGAAAGTCTACAATAGGGTACTAACGAAGGGGGTGACGCCAAACTCCTGGAAAGAGGCCAATATAATCCTAATTCACAAAGATGGCACAGAGGAGACGAATGTGGCGAACTACAGGCCCATTTCACTGCTCAATAATGACTATAAAATACTGGCTAACATCTTGGCCGAGAGGCTAAAAACTTGGCTTAATATATGGATACATCCGGATCAGAACGGCTTCCTTCCAAACAGGCAAACTAAAGAAAATGTTAGAACGGTCATCGATCTAATCGAATACTACCGATTAAACCCCCATAAGAAAGTGGCCTTTCTGGCCTTGGACGCGGAAAAGGCCTTCGATAATCTGAATTGGAGTTTTTTCAAATTACTAATGAAAGAGATGGACTTGGGGCAGAATTTTCAAAATGCTATAGGAGCGATCTATAAAGACCAAAATGCAAAGGTATGGATAAATGGCCAACCAACAGAAAAAATCCAGATCCAGAAGGGAACGAGACAAGGGTGCCCCCTCTCCCCCTTAATATTCATAATGTCTATCGAAATATTACTTAGAAGGCTCAGGGCAAATAAACTACTCAAGAGCCCGCGAATAGGAAAATTTTCCTACAAGGTCAAAGCCTTTGCAGACGACCTGATCTGCTTTATTGAAGAGCCAATTGACAACATCCAGGCCTGGATCTCAGAATTCGACAAATTTGGTAAGATGGCCGGCTTTAAGATAAACAACAGAAAGACAAAGATGCTAACCAAAAACATGTCCAAAAGCCTCCAAGAAAAACTAGAAGGTCAGTCAGGCTTTCAAATTGTCCAAACAGTCAAATATCTCGGTATTACTTTATCAGCCCAAAACTCGCAGTTACTAAAAAATAACTACGAGGTGCTATGGAAAAAAATACAGAAGGATTTGGCCAATTGGAAAAAGGCAAACCTCTCCCTCATGGGCAGACTGGCGGCCATAAAAATGAATGTGCTGCCAAGGATGCTGTATTTGTTTCAAAATGTCCCGACCATCAGCACCAACAGGACCTTCGACAACTGGAAAAAGGACATCTTGAGCTTCATATGGGATGATAAAAAGGCAAGAATCAAGTATACAATCTTGACTGACCGGAAGGAAAGAGGTGGGCTAGGCCTCCCGGACCTAAAGGCATACTATGAGGCCTGCGGGCTGGTCGCCTTGAAAGACTGGACCCTAAAGAATGAAGGCCTACTAGCCCTGGAAGGATTTGGACTGAAAAATGGTTGGCACAGCCAGCTGTGGTACGCAAAGGCCAAGCCAGAAAAAAACTTCAAGGACCATCCAGTAAGAGCGGCATTACTGAAAATATGGGAGAAATACAAAAATTCCTTCTACACCAAAACACCTCTATGGATTTCACCCATAGAAGCCCACCAAAGGACCATTTTAGGCTGGGACCAATGGCCCACCTATGCAGACCTGACTATAATAAGGGAGGGGAAGAGACAATTGAAATCAAGGGAACAACTAAATGTCCACTACAAAGACCTTACCTGGCTACAATATGCACACATTAAACTCTGGTTTAAAAAAGACAACCAGCTGGGATTCGCAGAAAAGGAGGGGTTCTGGAAGGCCTTTTTGAAGAACAAAAGGAAGCAAATTACAAGAGCATATCAGAAACTGCTAGAATGGGCCACGGAAACAGAATTGGTTAAGAACTGTATGATTAGATGGGCCCAGAACATTGGCCGACCAATTTTGCTGCATGAATGGGAAAAAGTATGGAGAGAAAAACTAAAGTTCATGTACGCAATGGACCTAAAGGAAAATTGGTACAAAATGTTTTTCCGATGGCACATGACCCCGCAAAAACTAAGTCTAATGTACAAAGGTACACAGAATAAATGTTGGAAATGCGGCTCCCAAATCGGAACGTTTTTCCACATGTGGTGGTCATGCCCGGAGACAACGAAGTACTGGAGAGCCATTCACCACAAGGTCCAGAAGATCCTACAGACACCCTTCGAAATGAAACCAGAACTCTACCTGTTAGGACTGTCCTGCGAAGATGTGTTTCCAGATGAGAGCATGGAGAGATTATTTATGTACCTAACTATGGCAGCGAGAATGGCCTTCGCAAGACACTGGAAGATTGCAGCGACTCCAAGCACTGAAGAGTGGGAGAACAAGGTTGGGGACATTAGAGACATGGACAAACTCACCTTTTATCTGGACGAGGCGGATGGCACAAGGCCAAAAAGAACAGCCTGGTCTCTATTTACAGACTACATGGAGGCTCGAGATGTCCCTCAACCAACAATTAAGACTCAGACAGCCCATGGCAAGAACATTAACTCTAAGGCCAGCTAGAGTAGATGACCCTGAGAGGAGAACCTCCACCCAACTCCCACAGAGTTCTCAAGAGTAGAAACCAAAAGACAATTGACACCGGAAGCCTTACCCTCCCTTCCCCTTTGCCCCCTTTACTCCCCCTCCCAGCATCTACCCCCCAAGATTTGTTCAGACCCTCCCCCTGCCCCACCCACTCCATCCCGCCTCCCCACTCCCCCCCGTATTTCACACTCCCCCAGCCCCCCGCACGCCCTACCACCACTCCACATACCCCCCCAGCCCCTCTTGCCCCTCTTTTAAAACTTTCCTACGGTCCTATACCTCAAATTGTTCCCCCTCTTTTACTGTTATTTGAAAATCTCCAATAAACACCTTTTACAAAAAAAAAAAGATTTGCCGATTGTCATCGACACGGCAACACACCTTTTCTGTAGTAGCGCCTACCCTTTGGAACGCCCTCCCGGCAGAGGCACGAGCAGTAACGGAGTGACAGGCCTTCAGGAGGGCCTGTAAGACCACCCTGTTCCACCAGGTGTTTAATCTCTAAGGTTGTGCTTTCCATTCTGGTCCTAATCTGTTTTTATTCTGTTTTTAACTACGTTGTGTTGTGTATTCATTGTTGTGAACCACCCTGAGCCTTTTTGGGAAGGGTGGTATATAAATTGAAATAATAAATAAATAAATAAATAATGTGTAACTATTATGTGATTTGATACATGTTCAATGAATAGAGATTTATTATTACAAATTTGTTGTTTCTCATACTTACTGTTTTTGCTACTACCCAAAACATTTCCATCATCTTGAAAAACACTTTTGCTTTCACCCACAGAAACACCGGGCTCAGCCAGAAAATCCTTGTCCTCATCCTCAGAGGCTTCACAGGCCCCAACAACAACTAAAATGTGCCTTACCTGATACCTCCAAGAAAGCCATGATTCAGGGAAGCCGTGACAGAGACAAATCACTGGACCGCTGCCCATCTCCACAAAGTGCAGCTGAGTGTGAGGCTATGGGTGGAAAGGGGGAACGAAAAGGATTGAGTCAGAATCACCAGTAAAACGAGCAAACCGTATAACTAAGGGTGCATTAAAACAAAGCATGGGCAAACTTGGGCCATCCAGGTGTTTTGGACTTTAACTCCCACCATTCCTAACAGCCGCTAGGAATTGTGGGAGTTGAAGTCCAAAACACCTGGAGGGCTCAGGTTTGCCCATGCCTGATCTACAGCCATATTTCACTTAGCAGAGGCTATGATAAAGAAGTTCCTTTATGAAGACTCCCCCTCCCCTCCGCCCAGCTCTACTTTCCAGGTGCATCTAATCATAATGAAAATTAGGCCTGGGCAATCATGGTTCTAAAATGGTTCTAAAGTACTTACAAAACTAAAGTTCTGGTGATGAACACAAGGTGGCGCTGGTGCTTTGCTTCTACAGTGTTGCTAAAGTTCTGGTGGTGAACATTTCAGAACTCTAACAAAACTTTCAAAACTTCATTATTGGCGATTTTTAAGACAGAATTAATTAGGAACTGCCATTTATAAACTTTTTTTTGAAAGTTTTGTTAAGAGTTCTGAAATGTTCACCACCAGAACTTTAGCAACACTGTAGAAGCAAAACACCAGCGCCACCTAGTGTTCACCACCAGAACTTTAGCAACACTGTAGAAGCAAAGCACCAGCGCCACCTAGTGTTCACCACCAGAACTTTAGCAACACTGTAGAAGCAAAGCACCAGCGCCACTTAGTGTTCACCACCAGAACTTTAGCGACACTGTAGAAGCAAAGCACCAACACCACCTAGTGTTCACCACCAGAACTTCAACGACACTGTAGAAGCAAAGCACCAGCGCCACCTAGTTTTCACCACCAGAACTTTACCAACACTGTTGAAGCAAAGCACAAGTGCCACCTAGTGTTCACCACCAGAACTTTAGCAACACTGTAGAAGCAAAGCACCAGCGCCACCTAGTGTTCACCACCAGAACTTTAGCAATACTGTGGAAGCAAAGCACCAGCGCCACCTAGTGTTCACCACCAGAACTTTAGCGACACTGTAGAAGCAAAGCACCAGCGCCACCTAGTGTTCACCACCAGAACTTTAGTTTTGTAAGTACTTTAGAACCATTTAGAACCATGATTGCCCAGGCCTAATAATAATAATAATTATCATCATCATCATCTTTATTTATACCCCGCCACCATATCCCTAATTGGGACTCGGGGTGGCTAACATGAGGCCAAGCCCTTCTAAAATACAATACAACACAGTAAAATACAAAATACAAAACAAAATACATCAGAAATAATAATAATAATACAATTACAATAACAAATGGAATGCATGCCGTTTGGCAGCGCTTTAACTGTGATGGCTGTATGCGATGGTAGTTGTAGTTGTACAAGGTCTTGAGCTTCTCTGGTGTCACACCAAACTACAACTCAAATGATTCCACAGGATTGAGCTGTGGGACTTAAAAGTGGTATCAAACCATATTAATTTTACCTGTGCAGGTGCACCCTTAGAGAGGACATCTCGCTAGTCATTTTCTAGGTTCTCCAATGCAACTTGACAGCATGCCTTGGTGAGATGCCCCAAAGGCACTGCTCTTTTCAGGCGAGAAAAATAGCATTCCGGATGGCATAAAAAGTGCATTATGCAAAAGGTTTTGGACCTGAACCTGCAATTATTTCCCCTGCCGAACGCCCTTAAATGTGACCCTACATTGAAAATACTATCCTCCTGCAATTACCTTGATGGTCACGTAGCCGTGGGCCACATTCTCTGGTTCGCACGCCAATGGAAGGATTTCTTCCTGGTTGAGAAGCTGCAGAGACAGGAAAATAAATTTTGGGAAAGAAAAAAGTTTATAGTGCCATAAGTCAGTGTTTCCCAACCAGTGTGCCATGAGCGATCATCAGGTGTGCCGTGGGAAATTGGAACCTCCAATACCCTTTCTTCCCCCTCCTGCCAAACACTTTTTTTTCTCCACTCGAGCTCCCTTTTTCCCAGCCTCGCTCTGCTCGCTTGCCTCGCTTTGCTCTGGGGCGAGTCTGCGCAGTAGCGCTCGCACGGGTCACGTCTTCTCCCCTCCCCCTCCCCTCCTGAACACGCTCACGCTGCCCCTCGGATCAAAATGGCGGCAGAAGCAGCAGTGTAGAAGAAAAAGTAAGTGTTCGGCAGGAGGGGGAAGAAAGGGAGCGAAGGGGAAGGGGGAGGAAGAGGTCTCTGCCGAAAGCTGGCATGGGCAAACTTGGACCTTCCAGGTGTTTTGGACTCCAACTCCCACCATTCCTAGCAGCCTCAGGCTCTTTTCCTCACCCCCCCCCCCTCAGCCATTTAAGCAGGAAAGGGCCTCAGGCTGTTAGGAATGGTGGGAGTTGAAGTCCAAAGCACCCAGAGGGCCAAAGTTTTCCCATGCCTGTTTTAGGGACCTTAAAGGGGTGAGCCTCCTTCCAACATTGTGATTCTGGATTGAAAACAAACAACAACATAACATAACATTGTTTGAGTCCACAGTGCTCTCTGGATGTAGGTGAACGACAACTTCCAAACTCAAGGTCAAGTTCCAAGCAAACCCTTTCAGTACTTTCTGTTGGTGATGAGAGTTCAATATGCCAAGTTTGGTTCAATTCCATTGTTGCAAGAGTTCAGGATGCTCTTTGATTGTGTGTTAACTATAAATCCCAGAAACTGTAACTCCCAAATGTCAAGGTCTATTTTCCCCAAACTCCATCTGTGTTCACATTTGGGCATATTGAGTATTCATGCCAAGTTTGGTCCTGATCCAACATTGTTTGAGTCCACAGTGCTCTCTGGATATAGGTGAACTACAACTCCAAAACTCAAGGTCAATGCCCACCAAACTCTTATAGTATTTTCTCTTCGTTATGGGCATTCTGTGTGGGAAGTTTGTGTCTTTCTGCCATTCCTGCCAGGATATCTATGTTGTGTTCATCGAAACAGGCCCAGGTTTCACACTGAGTGTATAAATACATTCAAAAACATATTAACTATATGTATTACTGTGTTAGACTGTCATTTTGTGTCATTTTGGTTGGTGGTGTGCCCCAGGATTTTGTAAATGTCAAAAAAGGTTGAAAAACACTGCCATAAGGAATGAGCCAGGCAACTTCTGTCAGTACTTCTATAATCTATTGGTTTGGGTTTGCAGAATCACAGAAGTGGCTCTTTGAGCCAAACAAGCACATTCTAATTAGGAATGGCATTTAGACTTGGCCCGATGGAGTGCATTAAACGACTTTTCACCCAGAGTCACACTATTGGTCATCTGATCCAAGATAACTTCACCTAGTCTCCTCCGGTTGCAGATATATGGTCTTTTTCTGACTTTTCAAGGCTTTTAACTCTGTTGATGGCTCAATCGTTCTTGAAACAATTTGGTATGCATACAGTGGGCTCTTGGTTTGATCCCAAGACCCAAAATCCACAATGCTTCTTTTAGGTTTTCCCAGGATGAGGATTAACTGCATTTAACTCAGTGGTTCTCAACCTTTCTAATGCCGTGACCCCTAAATAAAGTTCCTCATGTTGTGGTGACCCCCAACCTTATTTTCGTTGCTACTTCATAACGGCATTTTTGCTACTCTTAAGAAGCATAATTGAAATATCTAATATGCAGGATGTATTTTCATTGTTATAAATTGAACATAATTAATGCATAGATTGATCACAAAAACTATATGCTCGGATAGTATGGACAATGGATGATGCGATTTACAGTACCTTCAACCATTTCAGCTCTGACTTCCACAGACCTGGTGTAACGACGCCACTTACAGCTAGCGTCAATTTATGTAATGATTCGAACCCACGACTGTGACAGGGTCGTTGCCACCAATTTATGTGAAGAATCTTTTGCCACCAGTTTATGTGAAGATCTTTTTCTTCAATCTAACTGTATAGAACTGTGGCAGGGCCGGCTATTCCACCTATTTATGGGAAGTCTCCTTACTTTATAACCTTTGTTACCAGTGAGTAATTCTTGGTAACTCCCTTACCAATCGCTACCACCAAGTTATGTGACCACACGATGTTTCTAAAGCTTGCACCAAAAAGAGTTCACAGAGAGAGATTTATGAATAAAGAACTTTAACTGTTTATTGGTTAACAAGGTTCCAAGTGTGGAGGTTGCAAAGTACACAGAGCTTAGGTGGTTACAATATCTCCTTAGAGGCACAGGTCTTACGGTTACTAAGTTTCTAAACACAATGTTTGACTGTATCTCTTCAAACACTGACTCAATAATATTATAGATATTCTGCCCCAATAGGCTTTCTATCTATCTTCTAGGTTAGCTTTCCAGCCTAACCTACAAACAGCGGTTCCTATAGGCTTTCCAAACCTAACTGCCTTTCTGCAGTATTAAAACACAGCCTTTTCTATTTTCCCCAGAAAAGACAACAGCAGCTTATCAAACTGCCACCACCTAGTCTAACCGCTCCTGACTAACTGAAGAATTTCAAACCTGGACATTCTAAAGCCAGTGTTAGGCTCCGCCTCCTGTTGCTACAGCAACGTAACTTTTCAGAGGTTGTGCACTGTAATATTCCCTGTTACCCTTATACAACACAATACAAATGTAATAATACAAACCACACATTTAACAATAAAATTAAGATAAAATCCTCAATACACATAGCGACCTCATTACACCTGGAATCTGGACCGACGATGATGAGCTCGGCAGAGGGTGAGGGCAGGCCACGTGGAGCCCTCTGCCCGGTTCTGCCCCTCCTGAGCTCGGCAGGGGGTGAGTGCTGGGCAGCCATGGCACTCCATGGATGGCCAGGCCACGGCAGCAGCCCTCCGTCTGGCCCCCGCGCGCTTCCAAGCTGGGAAAGGGGTGTGGGCCAGGCAGAAAAACTGCCCAAATGCCAGGGCCCAGGGCCAAGAGGGCAGCCTTCCGCCTTGCCCCCGCGTGCTTCCCAGCTGGGAAGGGCCCGGGCAGACAAGCTGTCCAAACGGCAGGGCCGAGAGGGCAGCTCTCTGCCTTGCCCCCACGTGTTTCCCAGCTGGGAAGAACGCAGGGGCCGGGCAAAAAGGCTGCTCAAACGGCAGGGTAATATTTTTAAAGAGTAAAACTAGAAGTGAACTTGCCAAATTCCAGTATTTGTAACTATTTTGTGTCCTGCCTTGAGGAGAGTTGGGTAAGAAATAAATTATGATTATGATTATTATGCCCCCAACAATCTCGGCAGCTCCTTTCCTACCTTTTCCATTTTGTCACTTCAAGCCTTTCTATTGCTTCGTTTAGCTCTCAAAACCATGACAGCCGAGTCCAATGTTCACTCCACTTTGAAATGAATTGCTCAATGAGTGCGAGCGTTTAAACCAAGAGCAAACAAACCACGAACTGGAACTGAAGCAAGGAGCTATAGAGAACGTTCTCTCTTCTAATATACACGACACCAGGCACGGGCAAACTTGGGCCCTCCCTCCAGGTGTTTTGGACTTCAACTCCCATAACTCTTAACAGCCGGTAGGCCCAAGTTTGCCCAAGCCTGCACTACAACATGCATTTTAATATTTACCGCGAAACCAACCAAAATAAAGTTTGGATATAGTCCAATGAAATGCAGATAGTGGGCGGTTTAGCAGGTAAGGTGAGTTGTCGGAGTGTAGCCGCTGAAAAGATTTTGTATATCCGAACTTTATTTTGGTTGGTTTCACGGTTAGGGGGTTATATGTTTACTTTGCCTATTTTGTTGTCGTGGATGTTACATAATATACTTCGATATTACCTTGAAAACATTGTGTTCAGATTCCTGATTTGGATCTGCAGCAACCACACCCGTTGTGTTATATTAAGACTAGATTATTTGCCAAGAGGAGCTCGTGTAGAGCATTAGTTGTAGGAGGCCTTCGTGTAAGGAGGGGAGAGTGTGCTGCCGAGACGGGGCGTTAAGGGGAGCAATAATATAAAGTTAAATGGCTACTCTCCAAAGGCACAAAGGAAAAGCCAGGTTTTAAGGTGCTTTTTAAAGGTTTCCAAGGTGGGTACTTTCCTAAGCTCTCCGGGCAATGCGTTCCAGAGTCAGGGGGGCCACAGAGGAAAAGGCTTTCTCCCTTGTGCCCACAAGATGAGCCTGTGAGACTGGCAGTGGCGAAAGAAGAGCCTCCCCCGAAGACTGAAGGGTTCAGGCTGGTTCATGGAGAGAGCTATGGTCACGAAGGTAGGTGGGTCCCAAACCATTTAGGGCAGGGGTGGGCAATTATTTTTTCCAAGGGGCCACACAAGAGCCAAAAAATATGACGGAGGGCCGCACCTAAAGGCTGAACTGCATTCTACATAATATCAATTGAATTTCTTTAATAATAATAAAAAAGGCACTACATTGCGTTTTATTTATTTATTTATTTATTATTCGATCTTATATTCCGCTCCTCCCTGCAGACTCGGGGCGGATTACAACATACAATAAAACATGCTGCGCATACAACCTGCAGCCATACATAGCATAAAACATAAAAACATAAAACCAGTGTGCAGTAAAATCCACAGAAATTCAATTTCTAAAACTCCAGGCATGAACCCTCAGGGCAGATCAGTTAGTCAAAAGCCAATTTGAAGAGGGCAGTTTTACAAGCCCTTCGAAAAGGGCCGAAGCTCTGAAATTGCTCGAGTAGCATCAGGCAAGGAGTTCCACCATACTGGGGCCACCACGGAGAAGGCCCTCTGCCTAGTTGTGGATAGATGGCAGGAGCGGATTGATGGAACCAATAGCAAATTTTGCTCTTCTGAACGTAGTGATCTCGGGGGAACGTACGGGGCAAGGCGGTCCCTCAGGTACGCAGGCCCTAGACCGTGTAAGGCCTTAAAGGTTAAAACCAACACCTTGAAGGGAATTCGGTACTCAATAGGAAGCCAGTGCAGTTGCCGGAGAATGGGAGTAATATGCTCCCTCACTGGTGCTCCCACCAGCAAGCAAGCAGCGGCATTCTGCACCAGCTTAAGTTTCCGGATTGTCGACAAGGGAAGGCCAACGTGAGGGTTACAGTAGTCTAATCTCGAGATGACCGTCGCTTGGATCACCGTGGCCAGGTCATCCCTGGCCAGGACTGGTAGGGTGCCAGTCGCCTAGCCTGATGAAGGTGGTAAAACGCCACTTTGCTGACCATGGAGACCTGGGTCTCCATGGTCAGCAAGGGGTCCAGTTGGATACCCAAGCTCTTAACAAGGGGTGACGGGCTGAGTTGCTCGCCATCCAGGGTAGGCAACCGGCACCCATCCAGCCCAGGGCGACCAGGCCACAAGATCTCCGTCTTCAACAGGTTCACCTTCAGCCGGCTGGAGCGCAGCCAACAAGTCACGGCTTCAAGGCATTGATGGAAACAATCGGGTACGGTATCCGGCCTGCCGTCCATTCTCAGCAGGAGCTGGGTGTCATCCGCATACTGATAACACTCCAGACCAAAGTCGTGAACCAGCTGGGCCAGGGGGCGCATATAGATGTTGAATAATAAGACTGATAATATTAATAAGACTGATAAGAGTATATGTTATGAGCAATGAAAAAGAGAGGTCGTCATAGGAAAAAATGACATTTATTCACTAAAATTTTACAAAACAAAGGTTAACAAAATGTTAACAAAAGCTTCAGTGAAGACACCTTTTCCCATGATAATAATTCTTAAAAGCGAATTTCCCCTTCCAAGGGGTAATTTTCTCACTTCCGGTTGTCTCAGCCTTGTTCTTAACTGTGAGTCGTTTGTAAGTGGGGTGTGTGTAACTCAGGGACTGCATGTACCTCACAAAGCCCAGGATTCTCTATGGCGGTGGGTGTGAGGGGCCAAGCTGGGATCACCCTGCATCGTTTTTGTGACCTGCCTCAGAGAGACTGCCTGCCTGCCTGCCTTCTTTCCTCGCCCTCTCTGCCTGCCTGCCACTCACCCGCCGGGGGGCTTTGAAGGGAGCTCAGAGGAAGGCGGGGACTCTTTGGCCGTGGAGGTCAACGGCCCCTCGGGGAGCTCAGCCGCTTCGCTGCCCTCGTCACCCGAAGCCTCCATGACCCACTCGGGGTGGGAGGCAGGTCGTCCTGGCCACCTCCTTCCCTCCCTCCCTCCCTCCTTCCTCCCCTCCACCCTCCTCCCCTTCCGCCCTCTCTCTGCCTCCACTGCGCCCTCAACCACTCACTGCAGGGAACGAGCACGAGGCAGGAGTAGGGAGAGAGCGCAAGGTAGGAGGGAGTGCGCAAGTTGGCGCTTGCTCCTGCCATCCTCCTCTCCCCCCGCCCCACCCGGCTGCTCTGCTTGCCTGCCTGCCGGGCCCTTATGCGAGCCGGTGAGAATAGGTCAGCAGCTCATATGTGGCCCGTAGGCCGCAAGATGCCCAGGTCTGGTTTAGGGCTTTGTAGGTGATAATCACCTGCACCTTGAATTGGGACCAGAAAATAAACGGCAGCCAATGCAGCTCCTTAAATAGGGGGGTTGACCGCTCCCTGTAGCTCGCCCCAGTTATTAGTCTGGCTGCCGAACGTTGAGCAAGTTAAAGTTTCCGGGCCGTCTTCAAGGGTAGCCCCACATAGAGTGCATTGCAGTAATCCAGTCTAGAGGTAACTAAGGCATGGACCGCTGTGATCAAGTCAGACTTCACGAGGTAAGGTCGCCATTGGCGCACGAATTTTAGTTGTGCAAAGGCCCTCCCGGCCACCGCCGACACCTGCGCATCAAGTGTCAGTGCTGAGTCCAGGAGGACCCCTAAACTGCGGACCTGAGACTTCAGGGGGAGTGCAACCCCGTCCAGCACAGGTTGCCACCCAATACTCTGGTCAGAATGTCTGGAGGAGGAAGAGAAATACATTGAAACTGAATCCAGGCAAGACAGAATTGCTTGCTATTGAAGGTTCCTAATCTGTGGATGGAGGGCTGTCAACCAGTAACACGATTTTTGTTCCTGGGTTATAAATGTCATTTCCTAATTGGTCCGATCATAAAAACATGGGAAACAATGGGAAATGATTATTAAACAGCAAAAACTTTGTTACTGTGAGAAGGACATCATCCTGCAGCACATTTTGCTCTTATTTTCCAATTAATATCTCACAGAGTCTCAACCAATTCAACCTTGTTTGTGGCGGCTACCAAAACGAAGTGTCTGGAGTAGAACAACTTACTGTATATACTCAAGTATAAGCCTAGTTTTTAAGCTGGAAAGGTTCCTCCAAGGGCCATCCAGTCCAACCTCCTTCTGCACATGGGCGGTGGCGGGAGCCTGTGTGGCGGGACTGAGCCTTCCTCGCGCCCTGCCTGTGATCTACCAGGACGCCCTATGCGATCTACCAGTAGATCACGATCTACCTAATGAGCACCCCTGCTCTAAGTGTAGTGTCTTAGTGGTGGGTCCATAGGTGGCTGGCGAGCTCTATTCTTGATCTGCATGTTCTTCCATAGTGAGGGCATTGGTTTCCAGGTGGAAAGCGCTCCCAGTCAGGGTTGGCTTGATGCGCCTTCTTTCTCTTGGCACATTTCTCCCTTTCGCCCTCTATTCATGCCTCTTTGAATTCCGCAGCACTGCTGGTCACAGCTGACCTCCAGCTATAGCGCTATAGGGTCAGAGCTTTCCAGTTCTGGGTGTCTATGCCACAGTTTTTAAGGTTGCAGAGGCATTGGCTGGTGCATGTTGGAAGAGCACTTTGGAACAAAGGAGTTTGTTTTTTCGGTAGAATATCTACTGATACTTTCAAAGTAAGGACTGCACAATTAAACAGGAAATAACACTTTCGAACCGGTAACAAAAAATTTCAAATGCTGTTACATAGTGTAATGCAGTGTTTCTCAACCTTCCTAGTGTTGCAACCCCTTAACACAGTTCCTCATGTTGTGGAGACCCCTACTTTCATTGCTACTTCATAACTGTATTTTTTTGGGTGGGGGGTTGATTTTGTCAATTGGAAATTGTAGTTGCTGGGATTTATAGTTCACCTACAATCAAAGAGCATTCTGAACTCACCAACAATTGAATTGAACCAAACTTGGTACACAAAACTCCCATGACCAACAGCAAATACTGGAAGGTTTTGGTGGGCATTGAACTTGAGTTTGGGAGTTGTAGTTCACCTAGATCCAGAGAGCACTATAGACTCAACAATGATGGATTTGGACCACACTTGACATCAATATACCCAAATGTGAACACTGGTGGAGTTTGGGGAAAATAGATTTTGACATTTGGGAGTTGTAGTTGCTGGGATTTATAGTTTACCTACAATCAAAGAGCCCTTTGCACCCCACCAATGATAGAATTGGGTCAAACTTCCTACACAGAACCCTCATGCCTTGAAGGGACTAGCTGACATGAGCCTCCATCCCACATCACACACTCTCCCTCACCCACACATGCGCATCATGCTGCCATGCGCCGAGCACGCCTGCTCTCCCCTCCCCACTTGGAGTCTCAGAAACAGCCCTCCCCTTGGCTGGGAGGCCTGCCAATCACAGCAGAGGAGAGCTTTAGGTGGGAAAATTCGCAGTCTGTTTCCAAAAAGAAAGAGAAGGACAAGCAGAGAGATCTTCAATCTTCTCTGCCAAAGGACTTCCTAAGACCACCAGAAATATATGTTTTCCGATGGTCTTTGGTGACCCCTCTGAAACCCTCTCGCGACCCCCTGGGGGTCCCGACCCCCAGGTTGAGAAACACTGGTGTAATGCAATACAATTAAGACAATCCAAAAGCCAGAGAGAATCTCACCGTCTCAAAGTGCCCTTTGTATTCCCCCTTAAAAAAAAAATTAATGTATTGCCAGCAAAAGCTGCCAAGTGCAAAGGTAGGCTGTTTGGGCCAATGCACAAGCGCAGAGGAAAACGTTTCCGCGGCTTTAGATCTCTCTCCTGAGAGAAAAGAGGCAGAAGTCGCCTTCCGGAGACGAGGAAGATCCACTTTCCAAGAATCAGCTGCTACGTGAGCTACCTTTTGCAGAGCAAGGAAGATACTGTACAGCTTTTTTTTTTTTTGGTGGCTTTTGTGTTGTTTTGGCTGGGAAATGCTGCCAGTGCTACTGACAGATGCTTCAAGCAAAAGATTAGTATCAAAATCCATCCTTTTGCATTCAAGATCATGCACAGGCAAAATAAGATTTGTCGAGGTCATCAAAATACGGTATTTGCTTGTGAGATGATTTCATCGTTGGAGTCAAATCTCTTTCTGCCGAGCCGTTTCTTCAGGTTTGGAAACAAGAAATAGTCACTCGGGGCTAAATCCGGAGAATAGGGCGGATGAGGGAGCAATTCGTATGCCAATTCATGGATTGTTGCCATGGAAACTGCACATGTGTGCACCCTTGCATTGTGTGCACCCTTGCATTGTCCTGGTCCCATCTTGAGGAAAGCTTTCTCATACCCAAGTGATCATTTAAAATTGAAACCACTGAGCCATGAGAGATGCCTATGGCTTCCACAATCTCTTGCACTTTCAATCTCCGATCGGCCAACACCAGATCGTAAATTTTTTCAATTGTTTCGGGTGTAGAGACCTCGAACTGGGCATCGAGAACATTCAGCATCTTCCGTGCTTGTACAGCCACAACGAAATTCAGTAAACCACTTTTTTACCATTGAAATTGATGGTGCAGAGTCCCCATAGTATTTATCAAGCTTAGCCTTGGTTTGAGTGATGGTTTTTTTCCGCAAAAAATAATGCTTAATGAGCACACAAAATTCACTTTTTTTCCATTTTCTCCTCAAATCACGTGGTAGTCTGCTATCAATGGCTGTCAAACACGAACTAAATGACGCAGCTTGTTCAAATTTTGACAGGAGTCAACTGACAGGTGCCTGTTGACAGGAGCAGTGTTGCCCTTTCAGTTAAGAGGCGGGAAATTCAAAAAGTCACAGACTTATTGAACCGCCCTTGTAAACCTCACTTGCCTTGCTTTCAACAGACCTCACAACCTCTGAGGATGCCTGCCATAGATGTGGATGATACATCAGAAAAGAATGCTTCTGAAACATGGTCATACAGCCTGGAAAACTGACAGCAACCGCGTCCATAGAATTGTCGCAATGTTTGTTGGTTAGTATCGTTAATGTTTGCCTATTACTACAGGTAAATGTGTTTTGGTGTGTTTGTTTCTGTAACGCTGTAGTATGCTGCAGTAGCTACTTGAATACCTGCATATTTTTTGTAGTATATGAAAATTTGCTCCTTGCTGTATTGCTATTGTTCTTTCACTGTCTTTTCTTTTTATACTAAAACACTAGCTTGGGGACCCGGCCCTGCCCGGGTTATTTGAGAAAGGCATTGTGTGCCAAGGTGGGTCTTTATCATGTGTTTATTTGGCTCGCAGTGGTCTCAGGAAGTGAGTGAAGGTACTTGAAGTCCCATCATCCATGGTCCACCCTCCACCAAACTGCACCAGGATGTAGAGTGGGTCATGGGGGCTCTGTGTGCCAAGTTTGGTCTTGATCAGTCATTGGATGAGGTTGGCAGCAGTCTTGTGAAGTGAGTGGAGGTACTTCAAGTCCCATCATCCATGGTCCATCCTCCTCCAAACTGCACCAGGATGTAGAGTGGGTCATGGGGGCTCTGTGTGCCAAGTTTGGTCCTGATCAGTCAGTGGATTAGGTTTGTAGCAGTCTTGGAAAGTGAGTGAAAGTACTTCAAGTCCCATCATCCATAGTCCACCCTCCTCCAAACTGCACCAGGATGTAGAGTGGGTCATGGGGGCTCTGTGTGCCAAGTTTGGTCCTGATCAGTCATTGGATTAGGTTTGTAGCAGTCTTGGAAAGTGAGTGAAGGTACTTCAAGTCCCATCATCCATAGTCCGCCCTCCTCCAAACTGCACCAGGATGTAAAGTGAGTCATGGGGGCTTTGTGTGCCAAGTGTGGTCTTGATCTTTCAGTGGATGAGGGTTGCAGCAGTCTCGGGAAGTGAGTGGAGGTACTGCAAGTCCCGTCATCCATGGTACATCCTCCCTCAAACTGCAGCAGGATGTAGAGGGGTCTTGGGGGTTCTGTGTGCCAAGTTTGGTCTTGTTCTCTCATTGTTGGGGGACACAAAGTGTTTTGGCCTTAAACACCCACCATGCCTGACTGCCTCAGGCCTTTCCCTTACCCCCTCTGCCACTTTAGAGTGTCGGAATGTTGGTGGTGCTGGCCAATCAGAGGCATTATGCAAATAATCCCACAGTGGCAACCAATGAAAAAGCTGGCACATATCCACAAACACACATACAAACATTCTCTTTTATCATATAGATAGATTAGTATTAAAAAGTAGAGAGAAGTCTCCCTCAAAAAGGCCATCCTCCCCGGGCGAGCAGCATCCTACCTGAATGCCGGTCAAGTCCTGCAGCTCCTTCAGGGCAGCCTCCTCATTTCGCACCAAGATGGTAGCCATCCCCATCTCCTTCGCAGGGACCAGGTTTGCACCGACATCATCCAAGAAAATAACCTGGAGTGCGGAAGAAGTCCCAAAATGTTGTAGTAAGAAATCCCTAAACTAGGAGGTCCCAATCTTTATTTATTTATTATTTATTTAAAACTTTTATATCCTGATCTTCTCGACCTCCATAGAGGGACTCAGAGCAGCTGACAACAAAGATTCAATGCTAACACTAAAAGTCTAAAACATCATATATAGACAATAAATTACCAGATACATATAGAATAAATGACATAAAAGCCGTTTGCCAAGATAAAATCATGTCCAACTCAGTCCGTATATTCAGTTCATATATTGTGGTCAATAATTTTAGTCGATTCCCGGTCTCCGCCATCATTCTGCAGAAGTCTCGTTCCACAGCCAGGTTTTCACTAGCTTCCTAAAGGTCAGGAGGGAGGGAGCAGATCTAATTTCGTTTGGGAGGGAATTACACAGCCGGGGGGCCACCACAGAAAAGGCCCTGTCTCTCGTTCCCACCAGACGCACCTGTGAAGGTGGTGGGACCGAGAGCAGGGCCTCTCCAGACGATCTTAACACTTGATGGTTCATAGGGGAGAATACGTTCGGACAGGTAAACTGGGCCAGAACCGTATAGGGTTTCGTAGGTTAAAACTAGCACTTTGAATTGTGCTCGGAAGCTAATTGGCAGCCAGTGGAGTTGGCACAACAAGGGCGTTGTACGCTCCCTGTACCCTGCTCCCATTAGTAGTCTGGCTGCCGAGCGTTGGACTAATTGCAGCTTCCGTGTAGTCTTCAAAGGCAACCCCACGTAGAGGGCATTGCAGTAGTCTATATGGGATGTAACCAGAGTGTGAACCACCGTGGCCAAGTCCGACTTCCCAAGGTACCTTCAGATATTTTTTGGTCCTTCAGATATTTTTTGGACTTCGGATACCAGGCTGGATCTACACTGCCATATACAATCCAGACTGCCCTGGTTCCACAAAAATAAGAGCGTGTCTTATACAGTGGGCCCTCGCTACTTCGCGGTTTGCTTTTTGCGGACTCACTGTTTCACGGGTTTTCAATAAATAATGTAAAATATTTATCATAGTATTTTCGCTGTTTCACAGGTTTTGCAGTACTCAGTAAAACAACAATCTCGTGCACAGCTATCTTTTTCCATCCCATGCCGAAGATACAAGAGTGTTTTAAAAGAAACATGTACATAGCAATGTGGGAAAGGTTATTAAGGGAATGGGAATGGATTATGTAGTGTATAAGTGTGTGGGGAGGGTTTATTAAGACTTAAAATAGTGTACAACTACTAAAATCTCTCTCTCTATATATAAAGAGACGTGGCGTGCTTAGGGGGTTATAGACAGCAAGACCGCTGAACCCACAAACACGAAATCAGGCCACAAAACTCACAACCTAACAAGGTATGTTTAGCACCCAGAAAAGTCCCAAAAAATTTAAACAGAACACTCTAAAACGACTAAAAACATGGAGAACTACACTTCCCAGCATCCCCCGTGCCAGAGCAGCACTGTGCATGCGCGGACATACTGCCCGCACACTCTCTGCCCTTCTCCTCCTCCCTCTCCCACGCCGGCACAGAGAAAAACAACAACAAACTTCAAACCGGAAGTTGGTTGTTGACAAAGGGAGGCTACGAGAAACGCGGAGCTTACCTTACCTCACCTTCCCCTTTCTGTGCATCCTCCCTCCCTCCATCCATCCCTCTCCCCCTCTTTCGCTCTCTCTCTCTCTCATCGGAGCCAAAAGCGAGTTTCCTTCCTTCCTTCCCAAGCAGGCCGTTCAGTCCCCTCTTCCCTCCCTCCGTCATTGCCAAGCGCCATGGGCCAGCTCCTCCTCGGGCCCTCCTCCGAATGAAGGAAGGAAGGGATGGAGGAGAAAGGAAGGAAAAAGGAAGGACAGAGGGAAGGAGAAAGGAAGGGGAGAAGGAAGGATAGCAGTAAGGGAGGGAGGGGAGGAGAAAGGAAGGGAAGAATAGAAGGAGGGAAGGTAGGATGGATGGATGGAAGGAGGGGAGGAGAATAGAGAGATAGCACAGAGGGAGTGAGGGGAGAAAGGAAAGTAAGGATAGAAGGAGGGAAGAAGGAAGGTAGGATGGATGGAAGGAGGGGAGGAGAAAGGCAGGAAAAAGGAAGGAAAGCAGGGAGGGAGGGAGGGGAGGAGACAGGAAAGGAAGGGTAGAAGGAGGGAAGGAAGGAAGATGGGATGGAAGGAAGGAAGGATGGGAGAAGAAAGGAAGAAAAAGGAAGGAAAACAGGAAGGGAGGGAGGGGAGGAGACAGGAAGGGAAGGGTAGAAGGAGGGAAGGAAGGTAGGATGGAAGGAGGGGAGGAGGAACAAGGAAAAAGGAAGGATAGAGGGAAGGAAGGAAGGAGGGGAGGTAGGAAGGAGAAAGGAAGGATAACAGGAGGGGAGGGACGGGAGGATACAAGGAGTGAAGGATAGAAGGAGGGAAGGTAGGATGGATGGAAGGAAGGAGGGGAGAAGAAAGGAAGGAAAACAGGAAGGGAGGGACGGGAGGAGACAGGAAGAGAAGGATAGAAGGAGCGAAGGTAGGATGGATGGAAGGAAGGAGGAGAGAAGGAAGGAAGGAAAACAGGAAGGGAGGGACGGGAGGAGACAGGAAGGGAAGGATAGAAGGAGGGAAGGTAGGATGGATGGAAGGAAGGGAGGGGAACAAGGAAAAAGGAAGGATAGAGGGAAGGAAGGAGGGGAGGTAGGAAGGAGAAAGGAAGGATAACAGGAAGCGAGGGAGGGGAGGATACAAGGAGGGAGGGAAGGTTGGATGGATGGATGGGAATACTATTTCATTTTCTCCTTCCTTCTTTACCTGTTTTGTGCCTTTCCTCCCCTTTTTCATTCCTTTCTACTTTCTCTCCTTCCTTCCGTACCTCTTTCTTTCTTTCCTTCCTATTACTATTACTAGTAATAGTAATGGTAAACAAATGAAATAATTGCAGCCATGTGTTGGTTTCCGAGGCCAACAGTGACGGCCGATTATGAAATATGAAATATAATTATGCAATAGGTTCTAGAAACACAGGACAAGGCTAATCTCAGAGGGTCCAGCGTTTATGAAACATAAGGAGTCTTTCAAAATGGGGCGAGGGGAAAGAAAGCAAAACCTCTCCAAACCAGAAAAAGTCCTCTGACATGCAAATTGTTTCAATGATTGGATTAAAGGGTGCAGCCAGGAATGTGGTTTCATCCTGATTTCAAAACAACAGCTGGGTCTTTCATAAACATGTAGCATTTCTTCATATTATTTTACACATGGGGAGGGAAAAAACATGCAGGAAAATGGTTACATGGAAAGAGAGGGTTTCAGGGAAATACCACTACCAATATCTCATAATCATTTCATATGCAAGGAATTGAAAGAAAGTCCAAATGATCTTGAAAAGCATCAAATCCATATGCTTTGGGGAAAGTCCATCTGTTTCCTTAATTAAGCAGACCTTCTCATTACTTAATTTCCCATACCACCAGACTACGCCACAGCAATGTGTGGCCGGGTACAGCTAGTAATGTTTAAATTCCAAACTTTTGTCCTCTAGTTTTGGACTCTGACTCCCAGGAGCCTCAGCCTGGCCAACAATCAGGGACTTTGGGAGCTGGAGCGCCACTGTCCACAACTGACCTCCTCGGGCTTTGCTTTTAGCTCCTTCAGGGCATATTTATACATCTCAGGGTCTGGTTTCTGCAGTCCGACCCGGCAGGACTCAATCACTTGGTCGAAGTATCTCCTCAGCAGACAAAAGACCAGCCCCGTGTGCAGTCTGTTGGGGGAGTCGTCCAGCCAGTTGTTGGTCAGGACAGCAATCTTGAAACCTGGAAAAGGGGACATAAATTAAGGTAATGACAAACACAATCCTTTTTATTACGAGGGCGGGTCAATAAGTCCGTGACTTTTTTTGAATGTCCCGCCTCTTAACTGAAAGGGCAACACTGCTCCTGTCAATAGGCGCCTGTCAGTTGACTTCTGACAAAATTTGAACACGTTGTGTCATTTAGTTTGTGTTTGACAGCCATTGAAAGCAGACTACCGCATAATTTAAGGAGAAAATGGGAAAAAGTGAATTTTGTGTGCTCATTAAGCATTTTTTTTTGCGGGGAAAAAACCATCACTCAAACCAAGGCTAAGCTTGATAAATACTATGGGGACTCTGCACAATCAATTTCAATGGTAAAAAAGTGGTTTATTGAATTTTGTTGTGGCTGTACAAGCAGATCGTTCTGGACGCCCAATTGAGGTCTCTACACCCGAAACAATTGATAAAATTCACAATATGGTGTTGCCCGATCGGAGGGTGAAAGTGCGAGAGATTGTGGGAGACATAGGCATCTCACATGGCTCAGTGGTTTCAATTTTAAATGATCACTTGGGTATGAGAAAGCTTTCCGCAAGATGGGTGCCGCGTTTGCTCACAATCGACCACAAATGCAATCGTGTGACAATTTCGCAGGAGTGTTTGGCATTGTTCAACCGCAATATGGATGAGTTTTTGCGCCGTTTCGTAACTATGGACGAACTGTGGATCCACCACAACGCACCAGAGACCAAACAGCTCTCAAAACAGTGGGTTTCTCGGGGTGAAGCCACACCAAAGAAGGCCAAGGTGGGTTTGTCGGCCAAAAAAGTCATGGCAACTGTTTTTGGGGTGCACGCGGTATAATCCACATTGACTACCTTCAAAAGGGTAAAACTATCAATGTCGAATATTATGCCAACTTATTGGGTCGATTTAATGAGGATTTGAAGAAAAAAACGACCAAATTTGGCCAAGAAAAAAGTTCTTTTGCACCAGGACAATGCAAGGGTACACACATGTGCAGTTTCCATGGCAACAATCAATGAATTGGGATACGAATTGCTCCCTCATCCGCCCTATTCTCCGGATTTACCCCCGAGTGACTATTTCTTGTTTCCAAACCTGAAGAAATGGCTCGGCGGAAAGAGATTTGACTCCCAACAATGAAATCATCTCACAAATACCGTATTTTGATGTCCTTGACAAATCTTATTTTTTGGAAGGGATAAAAAAAATTGGAGAAACGTTGGACAAAGTGTATAGAGCTCAAAGGAGACGACGTTGAAAAATAAAATGATTTTTTACCCAAAAACCTGTGTTTCATTCAAAAAGTCACGAACTTATTGACCCGCCCTCATATAGTAGTAGCCCTCGCCTGCCATGCGTTGCTGTGGCCCAGTCTGAGTATATGTGTTTTGTGTGTGTGTGTATATATATATATATATTTGTGTATATTTTATTTATTTATGTATTTATTTATGTACTGTATGTATTTATTTAAAACCTCTTTGCAGAGAAGGGAAGCCTTTACCATTGTTCTTGAGGGTCAGGGCTGCTTTCAGAAAAGGGATGCTGAAGACCTCTTTCGCAAACAGCTCTTGGAAGACCTGGCCCACCGAAAACGTCTCCGGAAGAGGGCTCCCCGAAGAGGCCGCCATTTTCTTGAAGTCTTCATCAAGCTCAGAAATAAGCTGAAACACATGCCCAAAGTTCATATATTTAAGGGAAAAATATGTAATACAGATAACTTTGGGTGGAAGACTGGGAGCCCCCGCTTCTCAAAGATAGGTCCAGTAAAGATATACAGTATACTCGAGTATAAGCCGACCCGAATATAAGCCAAGGCACCCATTTATACCACAAAAAACTGAGAAAACGGGTTGACTCGAGTATAAGCTGAGGGTGGGAAATGCAAATAGATACCAATACAATTAAATTAATTGAGGCATCAGTAGGTTAAATGTTTTTGAATATTTACTTCAAATTGTAGTTTAAACTAAAACTGCCCAACTCTGGTTAAACCATTATTCTGACCTTCTTCAATGTAAATGTCCTTACACGTCATTCCAATAATAAAAAATAATGCGTTCCCAGGGCAAAAAAGTTTGCCCATGCCTGATCTACACTGTAGAATGCACAATGCCAATCCTTGCTTTAAAGGGATGGATGGTGAAACTGAGCATCTGAAATACTTGGTTACAGGAGCGTTTGTGATTGTGAAATACTTATATCTGCATATGGAACTGGAAGTACTGTATTTTGGAGTTCAGATTTTTGCAGATACATTCTGCAATAACTTGGGAGATATGGGACCCAAGTCCAAACACAACATTCATTGATGTTTCTTATATGCCTTATACACACAGGTTGAAGACAACATTACACCCAACACCAGGACTGTGGTGCAGCTGGCAAGGTGTCAGCTGCATTAAAGATCACTACTGACCGAAAGGTCATGAGTTCGAAGCCGGCCCAGGTCGGAGTGAGCTTCTGGCCAATTGTGTAGCTTGTTGTCGACCTTTGCAACCCAAAAGACAGTTGCATCTGCCAAGTAGGAAATTTAAGTACCACTTTGTGGGGAGGCTAATTTAACAAAATTTACAAGGCCATAAAAAAATATCCAGCAAAAGCATGCGGGGAATGTGGAAAGTATTTCATCAGTGTCACAGATGGACAGTGAAGCGACAACTCCACTGGTGGCCAGAAGTTGGAATGTTAAATAGCCTCTGACTGTATGTCTATATGTGTTGTGTGTCTATGGCATTGAATGTTTGTCATGTATGTGTACATTGTAATCTGCCGAGTCCCCTGCGGTGTGACAAGGGGCGGAATATAAATACTGTAAATAAATAAATAAATAAATAAATAAATAAATATTCTCATAATTTTATGCCTGAGACAAAGCTTGTCCCACAATTATCAGGTGTCCCAAAACATGAACGGTGTCTTTCCAATCAAACACCGGAAGCCAGGAGATCATTCAACAGGTTTATTTGATCAAACCACCCTGCGGGGTGAACAAAGAGAAAGTGCCATGCTGAACTGAGACACAGCTCAGTTTTATAGTCAACACCTTGACTGGGCACTGGCACAGGCTATTTTTATTTGAACCATGCCTTGTCTTTATGTCTTCCTTTGTTCCTCTTCAGCACCAGCTAAAGAGGAACAAAGCTGCTGGGAGCTCCTAATCCAGAGGGGAGGGGGCGGGGATTGGCGCAGCCTGGCTCCGCCCCCTCTGGCTTCCGCTCTACCAGCAGCTTCTCCAGGCTTGAGGATGGCAGTGCCAAGCCAGTCTTGTGCTAGCTATGCCACTACTGGCTTGGCATTGCCATCCTCAAGCCTGGAGAACCTGCTGGGAGCTCCAAAGCCAGAGGGGAGGGGCGGGGCTTGCTGTGGCCTGGCTCCGCCCCCTTGGCTCCCGCTCTACCAGCAGCTTCTCCAGGCTTGAGGATGGCAGTGCCAAGCCAGCCTTGTGCTATCTATGCAACTACTGGCTTGGCATTGCCATCCTCAAGCCTAGAGAAGCTGCTGGGAGCTCCAAAGCCAGAGGGGAGAGGGAGGGGCTTGCCGTGGCCTGGCCCAGCCCCCTCTGGCTTCAGCTCTACCAGCTGCTTCTCCTGGCTTGAGGATGGCAATGCCAAGCCAGTCTTGTGCTCGCTATGCCACCACTGGCTTGGCATTGCCATCCTCAAGCCTGGAGAACCTGCTGGGAGCTCCAAAGCCAGAGGGGAGGGGGCGGGGCTTGCTGTGGCCTGGCTCCACCCCCGCGCTCCCGCTCTACCAGCAGCTTTTCCAGGCTGAGGATGGCAATGCCAAGCCCGTGGTGGCATAGCGAGCACAAGGTTGGCTTGGCATTGCCATCCTCAAACCTGGAGAAGCTGGTATAACGGGAGCCAGAGAGGGCGGAGCCAGGCCACGCCTAGCCCCGCCTCCTCCCCTCTCCAGCCTTGAGGAGGTAGATACAGTAGATCTTTCTGACTTGGTTTTATTATAAGTAGCTCGCATGCTGAAAAAGTGTGGGCACCCCTGCTTTATGCCATCCTAAGTTCCTCTTACCTGGGTTAAGCCAATCCGACCCACCATCGCTCTGGAGAACAGTGAATTGGTCCCACCCTGGGAGATGGCTTTGAGGAAGAGATCACTGGGAGAAGGAAGATAAAGGGACAACGTTAGACCAATTTTCCATTTTTTCTTCTAGACCACCGGAAGCCTTTGACCCTTCTTTTGTTTGCAGCTCTTCTCAATTTTATTTATGTATTTATATCATTTTTACCCTGCTCTTCTCACCTCCGCAGGGGGACTCAGAGCAGCTAACAATGGCAACGATTTGATGCCGCAATAAGTTACAATTAAAAAACAAGATAAAAACATACAATATCATCAATTAAAACATCAGTAAACAGTCAAAGCCTTTCCCATTATAACAATCATAAGTCAGATTCAGTATTCAGTGCCGTTAAATCAATTAGCCAAACGCCTGGTTCCACAACCACGTCTTCACTTTCCTTCTGAAAGAAAGGAGGGAGGGTACCGATCTGGTCTCACTGGGGAGCGAATTCCATAGGCGGGGGGGGGGTCACCACCAAGAAGGCCCTGTCCCTCGTCCCCACCAGCTGTGTTTCCGAAGCTGGCGGGACCGAGAGCAAGGCCTCCCTGGCTGATCTTAGGCTATGAGGTGGCACGTAGAGGGAGATACGTTCAGACAAGTAAGCTGGGCCAGAGTCATATAGGGTTTTATAGGCAAAGACCAGCACTTTGAATTGAGCACTTCTCAACATGGTAACCAGAAGTTTAAGTCATTGCGCCCCATCACCATTATAAGAAGGGCCATTGCAACAGAGAGAGAGAGAGAGAGAGCAAGAGAGAACTGAAGTAAGCAGTTTGGTGGCATATTTTGCCCTGGATATAATCGATTGTGTGGTCAAAGTGGAAATATTTGGTGTGTTTTTGCATATTGTTTAGGCTTTCTGCATTGGGCTTGTGCATAAATCAACCAATGTGGGGTTGGAGGGCTTTGAGGACAAGACAAAAGCTTATGATGACCAAAAAGTCATGTCCAGGGATTGCATAGCATACAAAATCCATGCTTTCTCTATCTTTGTTTTACACTAATAATTAGGCTTGTGTGCGGATTCGGAGTGGCCATGTTCCAGTAGCATTCTCTTCTGGCATTTCACCTGCATCTATGGCAGGCATATTCAGAAGTCCTGCATGGAAGAATGAGGTTGGACCAGATAACTCTTGTAGCCTCTTCCAACTCCATGATTCTATGCTTCTATGATTCAAACTCTCTCACCTGCTTTCTTTCCGACAATTATAATCTCCTAACCTGTAATGAAGACAGGACTGGTATGTGTTTGCCCCCAGGATGTACTCAGAGGCTGACTACCTGGGTTCTTAAGCTGAAATTTGATTCCTTTACCTAGAAAGAAATTCCAGCAATGTATGACCTTGACTTTTCATTGTAAAGAAAGAGAAAAGATGCACACAAGCAGCTCACGATGCAAAACTGTATCCCTAAATGCAAAATCAAACTGGCATATTTTGCCCAATATATCAATGGAGACCTGTAACCACCGAGTGACATTAGACAGTTCACTCTCTATCTCAGCCTCAAAGGAAGGCACTGGGAAGTCCTCTTTGAACAAATCTTGCCATAAAAGAACCCTTTGAAAGGTTCAGAAATCACTTCAAGGTACACAACTAGAACTGTTGCATCCCAGAGCAGAAATAATAATAATACACTTTATTTATATTCCGCCCTTCTCACCCCGAAGAGGACTCAGGGCGGATTACAGTACACATACAAGCAGACAATCCCTGCCGTTTTTGTATTTGACATACAGGACATACAACATATACAGTAGGAGGTTCTTCCAGTTGAGCCACAGGTTCTTTCCAGTTGTGTCACCGGGTTGCTGTTGCTCCATTGCACCACAGGGGGTGCTGTTGCTTCATCCTATGACGAACAGCTTGCCAGCTGTGACGACCTGGGCTATAAAACTAGGACGCTGCCACCAACCTAAAAAAAACACTTTTAGGATTTCTTTAAAAATAATTGTTAATCTAGGCTCCAAATCCACGAATAAACGAAGAGGTCTGCTGAGGTAAAATCTTTCCCCCTTTGACTGGGAATGTGGGAAGGCTGGAACTGGCACACACTGAGGTAATGAGGCACACTGAGAGCTTTCGTGTAAAATTAACAAGATAGAACGTTTATTAACTTAACAGGCAGATCTTAAAGCACAAATGCGTAATGGTTATTCAGAATGGTACAAGAGCGTATTGGTTACTAACGATTGCTTTCTTAGAACTTCGTTACAAACTAGACAGTTCTAAAACTTGTCTCTCTAAACTCCCTCTCACTCTAATATCAAAACTAGACGTAAGTAGTCTTCAACTAACTAACCTAGTTAGTTCCCTGAGCTAACACTCAGTCTACCAGAAGCACCCTAGCTATTAACTCTATCCTAGAGTTTTCCTATAGCTTGCTTCTCCAGAGATGTGAGCTAACCAAAAGCCTGTGACTGACTACCTGTCAGCTCTCCCACAGAACTTTTCCTGTCAGTTTACAAGACAACTGTCTTCCCTGACTGCTCACTCTCAGCTTTGTCAAGAGACTGCTTTCTCTTACAGCTCTGACAACCGAATGCCTAATAAGCTACACCTCTTTCTCTCTCAAGCAGCTCGGCTCCTCCCCTCTGCTCTGAACCAATCCCAGGCAGCTCTCTCTCTCTCACTCACTCCCAGTGAAGGATCCAAGGCACTCCCCCTTTCCTGGCTATCCTGTTTTCCATGGATGCCAAACTGCTATGCTAGTCTGGGCCTAGCATAAATGGGTGAGTCCTCACACCAGCCCATTAGGTAATCGGTCTTCCTTATTTATTGGCGTTATAAAAGTCCTCCCCCGCAAAGCGGTCCCTAATTTCTCTACTCACAGCTAGGCTTGTTTTCGACTGTTTAGGTAAACAGAAGGCAGGGCTGACAGCTGGCTGCCTAAGCCAGCCCGGGGTCTCGAACCTGTAAAGTTCGGTTGATAAGATCTTTTAGCAGCTGTTGTTACCGCTGTGCTAAACCTCCGTCCTTAAACACCACACCAGTATAGTCAAATCAGCAAGCAGTTTATTGAAGGATATATGTAAGCAAAGTAATAAAATGATAGAAAAAGTATAGTCCAAAAGAATATATTTCAAAGGTAACAGATAGTCCATGAACTTCATCAAGGTACAAAGGTGAAAACTCAAGATCCGAGGATGCAAACTCCAGAAGAACAAGACAGCATGGAGATCCAATACTCAGAACAGGAACCTGGCAAAACTTGAAACATGAAACTAGAAATTGACTTGGAAACAAAACAGTCATGAAATTTCAACGTTGGCCAGACTGAGCTAGAATCCTTTCCCAGGTTCATATAAAGCACGGGTGCTCACACTTTTTCAGCATGGGAGCTACTGATTAAAAAACCAAGTCCCAAAGATCACCTGCCCAGAAATGTAAAACGTATAACTATTTTCTTATTTATTTATTTATATTTATTATTCATTTTTATGTACCGCTCCTTCCAGCAGGCTCGGGGCAGTTTACATAAAATGAAGTTATAAAACATCAACATTTCAATTTAATAACAACAATATAAAACAGAGCATAAAAATACATCCAACCACCCCATTTCTCCCACACTGCCATATTACCACACATATTATCAGCCAGAAAGTAAGAAGATAGGCTGGTGAACTGCACGGCCATTTAATACTCAGCAAGGTAAACAAAGGGGCATGCATAAATACATCCAACCACCCCATTTCTCCCACACTGCCATATTACCACACATATTATCAGCCAGAAAGTAAGAAGAGAGGCTGGTGAACTGCACGGCCATTTAATACTCAGCAAGGTAAACAAAGGGGCATGCAAAAATACATCCAACCACCCCATTTCTCCCACATTTCCATATTCCCCAACATATATTTCTCAAGGAACAAAGCAAGCAGAGAGGCTTTGGAGCTAAAAGGCTATTTTTAAACATTAAAAATAAACAAAGAGACATGCCACAGAACAATCAAGCACCCACCCCAAAGTAAAAAGACCGACCTTTGAGATGCAGTAAGGAAATGACCCCAAAGCGTCCTTCTTCTTCTCCTCTGTCGTTGCTCCTATTTCCATGCCACCAGCATGCGTGCCGCCTCCAAGAGCTCACGAGAAGTCCGAGAGGCAGAATGGGCGCTTCTGCGCATGTGCCAAGGCCAGCCATGCATCGCGTCATCCAGGCCCGCCCCCTTTGGTCTCCTATGACTCTGAGTGGCTGGGGAAGGACGGAGGGAGGAGGAGGAATCCAAAAGAGGGGGCCCATTCTGCCTCTTGGACTCTGGAGCTTTTGGAGGCGGCACATGAGCAGGGAGCGGGGAGGAGCAACGACGGAGGACTTCTTTGCAGCGTGCAGGGGCGCGTGAAGAGGACCAACAGCAAAAAACCTGGTCAGGGGCCTGAAGATCACCAGGATGAGGCCTGAAGATCACCCTGGTGATCCCGATCACCATTCTGAGCACCCCTGATATAAAGCTTTTCCTTTCCCATGAAATGAAAGGAAAACATTCCGTTTGCCTTTACAACCAGATAAGGATTTCTTTTCTCTCTTTTCTAATAGACAGGCTGACCTCTGGCAAGTTTGGGAACGTTGTATTGTCGAATGCTGTCATGGCTAGAATCACTGAGTTGTTGTATTTATTTATTTATTTATTTACAGTGTTTATATTCCGCTCTTCCCACCCCGCAGGGCACTCAGGGCGGATTACAATGTACATATACATGGCAAACATTCAATACCATAGACACACAACATATATAGACAGACACTCAGAGGCCATTTAACTTAAGATCATCCGGGGAGGCTCTTCTCTCGCTCCCGCCAACATTTCAAATGCGGCTCGCGGGGACGAGAGATAGGGCCTTCTCGGTTATAGCCCCTCGCCTATGGAACGCGCTTCCTAGCAAATTACAATCAACTCCATCCCTCCTGGCGTTTAGAAAGAAACGAAAATTTTTGTTTTGGGACCAGGCCTTTGCAAAATAATACAAGCAGCACTTAATTGGAATTGGATTGGTAAGATCTTGTGATATGAGGATATGATTTTATGGTTTATCAATAGATTTGTAGACTGAGTATTTTAACTTATGGACGGTGTTGTGGTTTTAAATTTTATATGTATTTATGGTTTTATATTGTGCTATTGATTGTGGCATCGAATTGCTGCCTTGTTAGCCACTCTGATTTTCCCTCCAGGGATAGAGAAGGGCGGGGTAAAAATGCTGTAAATAAGTAAATAATAAATGAATTAATCTCAACACAAGACTATTGATGATGCAACCTAGAATCGCATTGGCCTTTTTAGCTGCCGCATCACATTGCTGGCTCGTGTTCAGCTTGTAGTCCACTAAGACAGTGTTTCCCAACCGCTGTGCAGCGGCACACTAGTGTTCCGTGAGCGATCATCAGGTGTGCCGTGGAAGAAATGACCACCCCGCCAGGAGTCATCTGGGCAGCCTGCCTCTCGCTCTGTCTCTCCGTCTCTCTCTCTCTCTCTGGGCGTCAGCAGGGCCAATCAACGCCGGCCAAGAAGCAAGCCCCGCCTCTCTAAGGGTCTCCCGCCCGGCACACCATGTTTGTTCAGGGCCGAAGTCCCGAGAGAGGGGAGGGGGCGGGGCCTCAGCTTCCTGGAGAAGCGGTTGGTTGGAGGCTGAGGAGGGGAGGGGCCGGGCGGCGCCTTTCCCTGTGAGGTCACTTCCGGAGGAGGCGGAGAACTTCCGGAAAGGAGCGTTGGGCTTTGTTTTCCTCTCAGCCGCCTGTTTTCCCCTTCTGGCTCAGGATTCCTTCGGGCTTTGGGGCCGAGGCAGCTCTGGGGCCTCCTCCCTTCTTCCTCTCCTGGCCTGGGCTCTACCTCAGCCTCTCCTGCTCTCAGGCCTTCTTATATAGCACAATTGCATTGTCCAACCGAAGGGAAAGTGGCTGCATCCACATACATATATGCTATGACTGAATATTTGGGTATGTATTGAAATTGTGCTATATGTATGTAATACCTTTGGAAATGTATTGATGTATATTGCCTCTTGCCTACTGTTTTGGGGAATGTGTTTTCTTATGTGGGATCACACCTATATGTATAGGTTATAAAAATGTATATATAACAGGAATATGGGATTATATATTGAAAACTATTAATGTTTAATCTAATAGATATTGGACCAGTGGATTGGACAGTAGATAGTATGTGGCAGGTCCCGAAGAAGCCGGAAACGGCGAAACGGATGGCTTGATACCGTCGACCCGACATTGAGTGTAATCCGAATTATATTTGATGACATGTTATCTTATGGATTATAATTTTGTAAAGGAAAACACCAATGTTTTGATGCCATATGGATCTGCAATCCACCATCCACGCATTATTGGAAAAGAATGAAGATAAAATAAATTGAAATAAGATTGTGAAAGTGATCTCCCACATTGATCTTTTATTACTTGGAACAGAAACACACCCCACCATTATTTGCCATTTCCTTTTTATTGCCAAAGTGTAATTTCATACATTTCTCCCTCTTGATATTTCTCTTGTTGGTGTTGTCCCAGCTCTCTCATCTGTCAGGGCCACTAGACTTCCACTCCGGATCTGCTCCTCAAGATCCTTCCTGGGCAAGACCCAACTTCTTCTTCATGCAAAGCATGTGTCCTGCTACTACTCCGCTGTGAAACACTCTCTCTGCCACTGACTTTTGAGGGCCAATGTTTTCTAAATGGCTCCGGGGGACTCATTAGCATGGACATAAATTATGTAAATAAATGAAACAAAATGGAGTTGCCAAGCCCACAAGCCAATTACATAAATACAGTAAAGGTCAAATGTAATGGAAGAAGGAAAGCTAGAATTGTCCGGTTAATATTATTTACTGTATTTATATACCACCCTTCTCGGCCCAAAGGTGTCTCAAGGAGGTTTACAGTCTTTTTTCCATACCCCAGGCGCCCTGGACTCCTGCTGCCAGGCCCGAATTACCCATAAGGCCACCCTAGGCCAAGGCCTAGGGCGACAGCTTTGGGGGGGCAGCGCATCCGTACCCCCCAGAATTGAAAAAAAATAAAAAAAATTCATCCGATTCTTGGGCGCTTGCTTCTGCGCCTGCGCACTGAGGAGCAAGGCAGAAGGAGCCGGGGGAAGTCCCGCCGCCCCTAGGGCGTCTGATGTGGCTTCCCCCACCGCCTCCTTGCTCGCACGGGCAGGCGCCACTCCTTCCTTCAGTGAAGGGAGGAGGGGCGCCCGTGCGAGCGAGGCGGCGGCGAGGGAAGCCACATCAGACGCCCCCTAGTGCGGGACTTCCCCCGGCTCCTTTCCCTCGCGCCAGCTCCGCCCCTCCTCTCTTCAGTGAAGGGAGGAGTGGCGCCCGCCCCGTGCGAGGGAGAAGGAGCCGGGGGGAAGCCTGCCGCCCCTAGGGCGACTGACTTGGCTTCCCCCGCCGCCGCCTAGAGGCGGAACTTCCCCTGGCTCCTTTTCCCTCTCACCGGCTCCGCCCTCTGCAAGTGGCCCTGCCCCCGCAAGAGGCTCCGCCCCCGGGGGCGACATTTAGAGAGTGTGGCCTAGGGCGCCAGAAAATATTAATCTGGGCCTGCCTGCAGCTTGCTCCGCCCTTCACTTACACCTTCCCGGTGAGTCGCCCCTTCACCTCACCATCGCCCCTTCACCTCACCATTAAGTCCATGAATCCTGATGAATGGATTTTCTTCTACCGTACTTGTACAGCGCCGCCCTTAATGCTTTCATACAGTCGCTGCATACGGCAGGGACGCGGCTACTGCCATTTCTTAACTCCCCCCACCATATGCGGCAACGAGAGATTCTCCAATCCGGATTGGAAGTTTCAGCACCCGCTCTAGAAGACGACTCCCGGCGTATAAGACGACTCCTGGTGTATATGACGACTCCCGCGTATAAGACGACACCTGACTTTTGAGATTTTCTTGGGTTAAAAAGTAGTCTTATACGCCAGAAAATAAGGTAAGTTGTTTATAATGAGTGGAAAAAATGAGGAAACTAATCATAGTATTAGTAGTAGTAGCAAGTCCGGATTACCCATAAGGCCACCCTAGACCATGGCCTATGGGCGCAGGCCTAGGAGGGCGCCAGATCAAGGAACAAAAAAAATGTTCAAACAAAACCGCAATGTGCGGCATGATGACTATCTCTCTCTCTCTCTCTCACTCTCTTGGGAGAGGGCGGGGGGAGAGCGCTGCAAGCTGGCGGGGGAGGAGGGAATGGCGCCCCCCCTCGCCATTGCCCCCGCCCCCTTGTCAAAGAAGGTAGGCGCGAGGAGAATGAGGTGGGGGGAAGCCCCGCCCCTGGGGCCGCTGGTGGAGAAGGCAGAGGCGCCCTCCTGCCGCGCGCACATGCCCGCCAGTGGCCCCGGGGGTGGAGCTTCCCTCCGCCTCATCCTCCTCGCACTCAAGGAAGGGGGCGGGGCAAGGAGGAGGAAGAGGTGGAGGGAAGCCCCGCCCCCAGGGCCACTGCCACACATGCCCAGCAGTGCCCTGCGGGCAGGGCTTCTCTTCCTTCCCTTCCTCCTCCTCCCCGTGACCGCCTTCCTTGACTGAAGGAAGGTGGTCGCGGCCCCCAGGGCCTAGCGGGGCGGGGCTTCCAAGGTGTGGCCTAGGGTGCCAAAAGGAGTTAATCCGGGCCTGAGTAGTAGTAAGTTTTATTATATTAGTTATTTATTTTACTTATTTACAGTATTTATATTCCGTGCTTCTCACCGCGCAGGGGACTCAGGGCGGATTACAGTGAATATATAAATGGCAAACATTCAATGCCATAGACACACAACATATATAGACAAACACAGAGGCAACTTAAGCTTCAAATTACGAGCACCAGGGGAGCTGTCGCTTCACGGTCCGCTTGTGACACCGAGTCCTTCATGGAGTACTTCCTCATTATTTCACCCGCTGCTAGAGATTTTATGGCATCGTAAATTATTTAAATTAGCCTCCCCATATAAGCGGTACCTAAATTTCCTACTTGACAGATGCAACTGTCTTTCGGGCGGCATAGGTCAACAGCAAATTAATGATCGGGAGCTCACTCCAACCCAGGCTGGCTTCAAACTCATGACCTCTCAGTCAGTAGTGATTTAATGCAGCTGCCTACATTGATGTTTTTCGACTCATTAGAATTCTGTTTTGGGAGTATCTTTGCATGGTCCCATGACTTCCACGCTAGTTAAATACTCATCTGATCGCCTTTGTTCAGCCCCCTATCTTTATTCTAAGCCTGAGGCCAGTTGAGATGCTTAATCCTTCTTCCAACTTTTGACAAGAACAGGGCCAGAGGATGGTAGAGCTGGGAATTAAAAACAATAATGCTACATGTAAAAGAGGCATTAAACAAAAAGAAAGTAAGGAAAGGTTGTGATTCTCAACTCGTCTCCCAGGTTTGGGTGCAACAGCTTCCTGCAAAGCGCGTGTTGCATTATCGGGTTCGACTTGTTCTGCAGCAAAGGTAGAGGTTCGACTTGTTCAGCAGCAGAACAGGCTGAAGTGGATCAACTTGCCTTGCTATACATGGATTGCGCCCCGAAATATTGGCATTTGGAAATACTTGAGTGGGTGGCTTAAAGGACTTGGTGGTAAAGCCTTCTGTCAGGTATAAATAAAGAATTGTGTAAGGCATAGCCCTGGGGCTACATGAGGCCGTGGGGTGTCTTCTAACAGCACCAACACCCTCCAAAAATCCCCATTGTTTGTTTTCACCGTCAACAAACACCCAAAAGGCTCAAGCAAGCAAAAACTATATTTCCATCAAGCCCCTTGAATGCCAGTTAACTGATGACCGATCTGTTTTAGAAACATAGTGATATTCTCTGGCATTACTTCGCAAACGAAGATTCTTAGGAAGGACTCAATCCCACGCTTCTTACCAGTGCGTTGATGACTAAAAAGGCCAATCTGAGATAGGCAAGTCTGGTTGCAGAAAGCACAGCAGAAAGTCTCCTTGGGTGATGTTGTTTCCAAGTTGCGGTTCTTCCTGCATTGTCGTTTCTCTTCGAGACCCGTTTGCCGTGTCTTCTCAAAAGAGGCCACAGCATTGTGGATAGTGCATCTCCATGCCTCCCGTTGTGAGGCCAGGGTGGACCATTGTTGGCGATCAATCTGGCCGAGCCTGAGATGTTGTTTCAGGGAGTCCTTATATCTCTTTTTGGGGGTGCCTCTCTTGCGCTGACCCATGGCAAGTTCATCATAGAGTGGTATCTTTGGGAGGCGGTGGTCCTCCATCCTAGAGACGTGCCCTGCCCGGCGCAGCTGTGTTCTCAATAGCATGACCTCAATGCTGGTGATCCCTGCTTGCTCAAGGACAGCAACATTTGCCACATAGTCGGTCCAGTGTATATTTAGGATTGTGCGAAGACAGCGCTGATGAAAGCGTTCGAGGAGTCGTAGGTGTTGGCGATAGGTGCCCCATGTTTCAGACCCATAGAGGAGAATAGACAGTATGATAGCTCTGTGCACACTGATTTTTGTGCTTTACCTCAGGTGCTTGTTGCTCCAGACTCTTTTGTGAAGCCTTCCAAATGCACTCTATGCCTTTGCTAATCTGTGATCTATCTCTTTATCAATCTTGGCGTCTGAAGAGATGATGCTTCCCAGGTAGGTGAACTGCTGAACGGACTTAAGCACAGATGTGCCTATGCTGACGTTGGGATGGTGGTGTTCTTCCTGTGGTGCGGGCTGGTAGAGGACTTCCATTTTCTTCAGGCTGACTTCCAGCCCAAACAGCTCTGCAGCTGTTGCAAAGCAGGATGTTAGGCGCTGCAGGGCTGTTTCTGAATGACATATAGTGATATTAAGTAGATATCAAGAACTTACAATCAAGTCAAATACTGTACTATTGGTTGACTTTAGGTGCTTGTTCTTCTGTGTCTTTACCTTCTGCAACTATGGGTTTACAGTTCTTAAAGTGAATATAGTTTGGTCTAAAGTTGAAATACATTTTTGAAATTATTTTGAACTCTGAATTGATTTGTTTGTTTCGTATCAAAACATTGCATAATTTAGTATAAAACTGATAACAGAAGAAGCACAAGCGGCTAAATATCTTTTGACCAAAAACGGGCAACAGCAACGGCAATGTCTGCAGCCTCCAACAATTCTTCCTCTGTGCATGAGGCAGGGCACAGTGGACAAGCGTACAGATGTGGAGTCGTCTGTTCTGCTCCATAGTCACACAAGGTGGGGGATACTTTTAGGTCGTGCCATTTTGCCAGGTTGTCTTTTGATCTGCCCACTCCACTTCTCAGTCTGTTCAGGGACTTCCAAGTTGCCCATTCTTGGTTTGCCCCTGGAAGAAGACCCTCGAGGGGGCCTTCCAACTGGGATTTTCCAGTTTGGCTGCCCAGAGGGATTCTCTTGCTGTTACTGGGAGAACGTAAAGAGGAGTGGTGGTTCTCGTAAAGCTTTTCCTTGATTTGAGTCTACTGGGAGAAGGCTGATAGCTGTGCAGTGGGTGGCTTTCGCAGTCTTCAACCTTATTTCTCTCACAGTTAGCAGCAACTTTGGATTGAAATGTCACTAAGGGTGCATCTACACAAGTGGTTCCCAACCTGTGATCTGTGGACCACCACTGCTCCCCAAGAATTAAAATATGGTCCGTGGCCTCACTGTTACTACACCGTTGCAATGAGAATGATTGGTCTCGCAAAACCCTCTTAATAGTGCCGGGGCAAAGGGGATGTCAGGAGGCAAGAGACTGACTACCCACAAAAGGCACGACAACAACCCTCCTGACTGCTGCTTCTCTTTCTCCCTTCCCCTGAGCAGAGCTCTTCCATGTGGCACCTGGAAGCGAGGGCACCTTGCTGGGGGGTTTTGGATTGCTGATTCAGAAAACTGCATTGGTTACACCAGTGTTTCCCAACCAGTGTGCCGGGGCACACTAGAGTGCCGTGAGCAATCATCAGGTGTGCCGTGGGAAATTGGAACCTCCAGGAAGGGGGGAGGGGAGTCTAGTGTGTTGAAGTATAAAAACCCTAGGAAACCTACCTTGATAAAGGCACAACATTACAAACATCCCCTCCCCACCCGTTGTCTCCTTGGTCTCTCCCTCTACATGCTTTGGGAAGGCCCGCCTCCCTTTTCCCAAGTAGAGACCTCCTCTTGCCTCCTGGGGGTTCTGTGTGGGAAGTTTGGCCCAGTTCTATCATTAGTGGGGTTCAGAATGCTCTTTGATTGTAGGGGAACTATAAATCCCAGCAACTACAACTCCCAAATGTCAAGGTCTGTTTCCCCTGAACTCCATCTGCATTCATATTTGGGCATATTGAGTATTCATGCCAAATGTGGTCCTGATCCAACATTGTTTGAGTCCACAGTGCTCTCTGGATATAGGTGAACTACAACTCCAAAACTCAAGGTCAATGCCCACCAAACTCTTGTAGCATTTTCTCTTGGTTATGGGAGTTCTGTGTGGGAAGTTTGTGTCTTTCTGCCATTCCTGCCAGGATATCTATGTTGTGTTCATCGAAACAGGCCCAGGTTTCACACTGAGTGTATAAATACATTTTAAAAACATATTAAGTATATGTATTACTGTGTTCGAGTGTCATTTTGTGTCATTTTGGTTGGTGGTGTGCCCCAGGATTTTGCAAATGTAAAAAATGTGCCACGGCTCAAAAAAGGTTGGGAAACACTGGGTTACACCACATGAGCTCTAGATTATTGTTGTGTATTCGTTCAGTCACTGCCGACTCTTGGTGACCTCCTGGACCAGCCCACGCCAGAGCTGCCTGGTGACCGTAGCCACCCCCAGCTCCTTCAGAGTCAAGCCAGTCACTTCAAGGATGCCATCCATCCATCTTGCCCTTGGTCAGCCCCCCTTCCTTTTTCCTTCCATTTTCCCCAGCATCATTCCCTTCTCCAAGCTTTCCTGTCTTCTCAAGATGTGGCCAAAGGACTTCATCTTTGCCTCTAATCTCCGTCCCTCCAGTGAGAAGCCGGGCTTTATTTCCTGGAGGATGGACTGGTTGGATCTTCTCGCGGTCCAAGGCACTCTCAGCATTTTCCTCCAGTACCCCAGCTCAAAAGCATCTCTCTTCCTTCGCTCATACTTCCTTATGGTCCAGCTCTCACATCCATAGGTGACTACGGGGAATACCATTGCTTTAACTATGAGGATCTTTGTTGCCAGTGTGATGTCTCTACCCTTCATTATTTTATTGAGATGGGTCATTGCTCTCCTCCCAAGGAGGAAACGTCTTCTGATTTCCTGGCTGCAGTCTGTGTCTGCACTCATCTTTGCGCCTAGAAACACAAGGCCTATCATGGCCTCCATGATTTCTTCCTCTATTTGCCAGTTATCAAGCAGTCTTGTTGCCATCATCTTGGTTTTTAAAAAAATATTTGCCCTTTCTTCTTTCACTTTGGTTAGAAGGCTCCTCAGCTCCTCCTTGCTTTCGGCCATCAAAGTGGGATCATCTGCATACCTAAGGTTGTTAATTGTTTCGTCCAGCGACTTTAACTCCAGCGTTACATTTGTCAAGCCCCGCACGTCGCATGATGTTTTCTGAATACGTTTTTGCACGTAATTACTAGGCATGAGAAAAAAGTTATGAAAATGAAATGATTCGTAAGAAATTCGTAAGAAATGCTACTTTCGAGTATTTCCGCACCTGGAACGCCAACCAGGAAGTGGACTTTCTTTGTAGAACCTCGGGGGCCAGGATTTTCTGAAGTGTCGTTATTAGGTCGTAAGGGGGCACCCTCCTTCTCTCTCACCACCCTCCCGCCTCCCTTGCCAATAAGTATTATGGCAAGGCAAGCCCTAAACTCGCTCCTTCTTTCGGCTGGAAGCCTGGAAAAAAATGTAAACAGAGAGGATTACTCAGAAGTAAATCTGCAAAGGAGGGCACTTTGGATGAAGGGCCCTCCTTTGTGGATTTACTTCTGAGTAAACCTCTCTGTTTACATTTTTCCAGGCTTCCTGCCTCTCCTGCCTGCCAGGATCTAAAGCATCAAAGAGTATTGGGGTGAGAAACCAACCTAATGTATAATAGAATGAATGCTACTGTAAGTGCCTAATATTATAAGTAATCCAACTGGTCATACCTACATTCCATGCACATGCAATAATACAGCAGTAATAACAATAACAAGAGGTAAAATTCAAACCGAGTATTCTGACTGGTCCCTGCCTCATGCGGTGCAAATGGGCTCTTCTCTATTAGCCAGGAAAAGCCAGCGTTTTCTGCTTGGGAGCACACACATACATATTCTTGGGGTGGGGGAGATTTGCTGCAGAATCCCGGGCTCATAGAGAAGATTCTGCAGCAAATCCCCCAAAGAATATGTATGTGTGTGCACCCAAGCAGAAAACGCTGGCTTTTCCCGGGCTCACAGAGAAGAGCCCGTTTGCACCGCATGAGGCAGGGACCAGTCAGAATACTTCGGTTTGAATTTTACCTCTTCTTATACCCATTGTTATTACTGCTGTATTATTGCATGTGCATGGAATGTAGGTATATGACCAGCCTGGGCAAACTTGGGCCCTCACTCCCTGGGGATCGGGGTGAGAGAGGCAGCGAGGAGCCAGGGGCTCCTCCTCCTTTTCTTTGCTGCTTCCAAGAATAGAATACCCCCTCCCTCCCTCCTTCCCTCCCTCCTTCCTATTTGGAGAGTCCCATCTAGAATTCAGTGTGATTTATTCAAGTTTTGGCCTACAAGTCCCAGAAATCCCAGCCAATTTACCAGCTGTTAGGATTTCTGGGAGTTGTAGGCCAAAACCATCTGAATGCGCATGCGCTGGCATACGAACTACTAACAAATTTCGTTAGTAATTAAGTTACATTTTAGAAATTTTTGGAAATTTTTTGTAAGTCTTTCTTTTACTAATAAAAAAAATCCCCCCCCCCCCATTTGATTTTAGAATCGCCATTTTTGGGTTTGAAACCATGCCTAGTAATTACATTGACATCGATCATTCGGTGGTTGTTTGCTTGGTCTGCGGCTCCAAGCCTTTTTTGCAGTAGGAACTGGTGAAGCGGGAGATATGCACTCTAAGGCAGTGTTTTTCAACCTTTCTTGAGTCGCGGCACACTCCTGGCAGCAGGAGTCCAGGGCGCCTGGGGTATGGAAAAAAGACTGTAAACCTCCTTGAGACACCTTTGGGCCGAGAAGGGTGGTATATAAATTCAGTAAATAATAATAACCGGACAATTCCAGCTTTGCTTCTTCCATTACATTTGACCTTTACTGTATTTATGTAATTGGCTTGTGGGCTTGGCAACTCCATTTTGTTTCATTTATTTACATAATTTATGTCCATGCTAATGAGTCCCCCGGAGCCATTTAGAAAACATTGGCCCTCAAAAGTCAGTGGCAGAGAGAATGTTTCACAGCGGAGTAGTAGCGGGACACATGCTTTGCATGAAGAAGAAGTTGGGTCTTGCCCAGGAAGGATCTTGAGGAGCAGATCCGGAGTGGAAGTCTAGTGGCCCTGACAGATGAGAGAGCTGGGACAACACCAATAAGAGAAATACCAAGAGGGAGAAGTGTATGAAATTACACTTTGGCAATAAAAAGGAAATGCACAAATATAGGATTTTTGGAGACCTACCTGGCTTGAAAACAGTCCATAGGAAAGGGATGTAGAAGTCTTAGATCGGTGTTTTTCAACCTTTTTTGAGCCGTGGCACATTTTTGACATTTACAAAATCCTGGGGCACACCACCAACCAAAATGACACAAAATGACACTCTAACACAGTGATACATAGAGTTAATATGTTTTTAAATGTATTTATACACTCAGTGTGAAACCTGGGCCTGTTTCGATGAACACAACATAGATATCCTGGCAGGAATGGCAGAAAGGCACACACGAAGGTCTTGCTCAACAGCTGTCAGTCTCTCTCTGTGTTTAGTTTTTATCGCAGTCACCCAGTCCTCTGGGAAAACATACCCGATCCTCAGGGAAGTCGGCTGGAAAGAGAGCAGCCAGATGGAAGCACACTCTGAGGCAGAGAGTTCCACTGCTGAACAGCTCTCACAGTCAGGAAGTTCTTCCTAATGTTCACCCTCCTTCACAGACATGCTTCCCTGTGATGTTTGCTTTTCTGCCTGCATTGTTGTGCTCTCTCTCTCTCTCTCTCTCTCTTTCTCTCTCTCTCGCTATATATATACATATACACACACACATATAAATGTAATGTTCATTTGTGGGATTAACATAACTAAAAAACCACTGGACAAATTGCTGACAAATTTGGCCACAAAACATACTAATAGTAACCCAAGGAGGGACCATTAGTCAAAAATTGATTTTGTCATTTGGGAGTTGTAGTTGCTGGGAGTTATAGTTCACCCTCAATCAAAGAGCATTCTGAACTCCACCAATGATTGAATGAAATCAAACTTCCCACACAGAACTCCCATAAACAAGAGAAAATACTATAAGAGTTTGGTGGGCATTGACCTTGGGTTTTGGAGTTGTAGTTCACCTATATCCAGAGAGCACTGTGGACTCAAACAATGTTGGATCAGGACGAAACTTGGCATGAATACTCAATATGCCCAACTATGAACACAGGTGGAGTTTGGGGGAAAATAGACCTTGACATTTGGGAGTTACAGTTTCTGGGATTTATAGTTAACACACAATCAAAGAGCATCCTGAACTCTTGCAACAATGGAATTGAACCAAACTTGGCATATTGAACTCTCATTACCAACAGAAAGTACTGAAAGGGTTTGCTTGGGAATTGACCTTGAGTTTGGAAGTTGTGGTTCACCTACACCCAGAGAGCACTGTGGACTCAAGCAATGTTATGTTATGTTGTTGTTTGTTTTCTATCCAGAATCACAATGTTGGAAGGAGGCTCACCACTTTAAGGTCCCTAAAACAGGCATGGGAAAACTTGGGCCCTCTGGGTGCTTTGGACTTCAACTCCCACCATTCCTAACAGCCTGAGGCCCTTCCTGCTTAAGTGGCTGAGGGGGGAAAGGGAAAGGGCCCGAGGCTGCTAGGAATGGTGGGAGTTGGAGTCCAAAACACTTGGAAGGTCCAAGTTTGCCCATGCCAGCTTTCGACAGAGACCTCTTCCTCCCCCTTTGCGCCCTTTCTTCCCCCTCATGCCGAACACTTACTTTTTCTTCTCCATTCAGGCTCCCTTCTTCAGGAGGGGAGGAAGATGTGACCCGTGTGGGCGCTACTGCGCAGACTCGCCCCACGTCTTCCTCCCTCCCCCTCCCCTCCTGAACATGCTCACGCTGCCCCCTCGGATCAAAATGGCGGCAGCGTGAGCAAAGCGAGGCAAAGCGAGCAGAGCGAGGCTGGGAAGAAGGGAGCCCGAGTGGAGAAGAAAAAATGTTCAGCAGGAGGGGGAAGAAAGGGTATTGGAGGTTCCAATTTCCCACGGCACACCTGATGATCGCTCACAGCACACTAGTGTGCCACGGCACACTGGTTGGGAAACACTGCTCTAAGGGACCTTCCCGTTATTGACTTGTGTTTATTGTTATCAGAATACCACACCACAGGCATGTAGCCAGGGGGGCTATCAATAGCATTATATCTTCAGCCCCCCGAAATTCTCAGGATGGTCCGGCCAAAAGGCCTTACTGGTACATTATTTAAACTGTTATGTGCATTTAAATCATGATCTGATCACCATGCTCATTATATCCCATATTAATGGGGTTATTGGGATAACAATACAAAAGTTTTGCTAGGGTAGACCCTCTTCCACCCAGTCTCAGCCCCCACCAAACTCAGCCCCCCAAATCAAAATCCTGGCTACGGCCCTGCCACACCAGCATATGCACATTGGTGTACTGTATATTAGACATCTCATTCTGTTGATACCTGTGCAGATTCAGTGAACTTCTTATCAATAGCATTATATCTTTGAAACTACTCTCATTGTTATAGTTTGTTGTTTATTACTATATTATTTGTTTACAAAATACATGCACTCCCATACAATTTGCTACAACTGTGGGTGGTGTTGTATTTATTTATTCTAATCTTTATTTACTTTACATTATCCTCATTGCCTGTTATTGTGGTTTATCCTGTGATACACCCGGTTTTGTCTTCTGCTTGTTAAAGGACATTTAATATGTCAGGTTTTTAAATAATGTCAAACACCGGGACTGTGGCGCAGCTGGCTGGGAGTCAGCTGCATTAAGATCATTACTGACCGGAAGGTCATGAGTTCGAAGCCAGCCCGGGTCGCAGTGAGCTCCCTACCACAATTGTGAAGCTTGTTGTCGACCTTTGCAACCTGAAAGACAGCTGCATCTGTCAAATAGGAAATTTAGGCACCACTTTGTGGGGAGGCTAATTTAACTGATTTACGAGGCCATAAAATCTCCAGGAAGGTATGCAAAGAATGAAGGAATGTGACAGCTCCCCTGGTGGCCGGAAGCTGAAATGTTAAATAGCCTCTGAGTGTCTGTTTATATATGTTGTGTGTCTATGGCATTGAATGTTTGCCTGTATATGTACATTGTAATCCGCTCTGAGTCCCCTGTGGGGTGAGAAGGGAGGAATATAAATACTGTAAAAAAATAAATAAGTAAATAAAATAAAATAAATACACTTTGTGTTTTTTAAAAAATACATTATAACTGTATCCTTGGTCTGCTTTTGGTACAATAAATAATTATATTATTATTGTTATTATTATGTGGAGCTAGTTTAAGCTTTCAAATGGACATAACAAGCATAATATTAATTATTATTATCATCATCATCCATAAATATAAAAAACGCTCTGTTCATTTTGAGTAACACCATAATTCAAAATCCACTGGACGAACCCAAGGCGTGACCAGGTTTATATACCTGTAGAATAATGTCCAGATTAGGGGAATCGACTCTTGTGTGTGCGAGGCCGGTGTGAATTTTGCAATTGGCCACCTTGATTGGCATTGAATGACATTGCAGCTTCAAAGCCTGGCTGCTTCCTGCCTAGGGAAATCCTTTGTTGGGAGGTGTTAGCTGGCCCTGATTGATTTTTGCCTGGAACTCTCCTGTTTTTGAATGTTGTTCTTTATTTATTGTTATGATTATAGTGTTGTTGATTTTTTTTTGTAAAAAATGGCCAGATTTTGTTAATTTTCATGCTTGTGGATTTCAATGAGAAACGACAACGCAGAAAGAACCGCAACTTGGAAACAACATCACCCAAGGATACTTTCTGCTGTGCTTTCTGTAACCGAACTTGCCTTTCTCAGATTGGCCTTTTTAGTCATCAACGCGCTTGTAAAAAGCGTGGGATGAGTCCTTCCTAAGTATCTTCGTTCGCAAAGTAATGCCGAGGATTTCAATGGCTTCTCACAGAATACCAAGGCAGAAAATCCCACAATATCTGCTTTGAACTGGATTATCTGAGTCCACACTGTCATATCTTTCAGTTCAAAGCAGACAATGTGTGATTTTTCTACCTTGATTTTCTGGGATATAGGGCTGTGTGAAAAGGCCCTGTGTAACCAGGGCCAGCTTCCACCTCCCAACAATGATTTCCACCAGGCAGGAAGCAGCCAGGCTTTGAAGCTGCAAGGCTATTCATTGCTATTCAAGCTTGCTAATTGCAACATTGAAACTTGCTTCAAACAGACAAGGGTTCTTTCTTCCACCACCCTGGACATAATTCCACATTTGCATCCCCACAAATTCCTCTCCTCCCCTCAAAATTTGAAATTACACATTTACATCATGGATATCTGAGGATTCCTCGGATCACGCGCGGGCGGGCGCGACGCACAACGCAATCGAGAAGGGAAAAAAGGGAGTTAAATTCTTTGTTTGACGCGCGCGGGGCCCCGAGAGGAAAGAGAGTCGGGCGGGCGGAAAAGTGGCTACCCACCCGGAAAGGCCCCGCGATTGGAAGCTCCGGAGGAAACCTTGCGCGCCGGACCCGAAAAGGACCCCTCCGAGGTCGAACAGCACCAAGCACCGCTTCGCCGCCATGCTTGCCTTCGCTCAAACCACCGTTTGCGTCTTAGGGTTAAAAATCACTTCAGGCCACGCCCCTTTCGCTCAGGCCACGCCTTCTACCCGCGAAACCACGCCCCCTTCGCTTACCAAACTAGGAATAGAACGCTCCGCCCAAGCCACGCCCCTCCATGGAAACTCCGCCTCCCCAGAAGCTGCCACCCATGCGCTTGAGCGGTGGGAAGCCACGCCCCCGATCTGCATGCCACGCCCCCTTTATTAACATGACCCTTTGGCTGGCTCTGCACTGCTCTCTAAACCAGTTTCTGAATGCAGCTGGGTTAGATAGGATTTTATTTTACTGTGTTATATAGGATTTTATTTTAATTTTACATTGTTTGCCGTACTCTTATGCCTTATGTCAGTCTTTCTCAACCAGTGTGCCGTGGCACACAGGGGCGGTCCTACAAGGTAGGCCAAGTAGGCGGCCGCCTAGGGCGCCATCTGGGAAGGGGGTGCCATCCTGGCCGCATGGGGCACCATCCTGGCCCTGCCGATGTTCCTCAGGCAGCTCCGCAGCTACCAGCTTTTGGGCCCCGGCCTTGTGTGTTCCGACGCCGCTTCTGGGCATGCGCGGAGGTTTTCGCGCAGGGGCAGTTGCTCCAGAGCTGAAGTTAAGCGCAGGAGCAACTGCACATCCGCGAAAACCTCCGCACATGCCCAGTAGCTCCCTTGCGCAGAAGCCTGTAAGCAAAGCACTCCCTATCGGGCAGGCAGGGAAGGAGAAAAGAATCAGTGAAGGAAGTGCAAGTGAAGGAATGAATGAAGGGCTTTCCTCCTCCTCCTCCTCTGTGACCTCTTCTCTCCCTCCTTCCTTTCTTCGGCTCTATTTCTGTCTAGACCTGAGGGGCCTGAGGCTATGAGGAGTTGTGGGAGTTGGAGTCCAAAACACCTAGAGGCAGGGAGGGCCCAAGTTTGCCCAGGCTGCGCTGCCGGTATTCGACCTCAAGTGAACAGTTTGGCTGTTTATCTATTTAAATTTACAATGGGATCCTAATTTTGGACTTATGGGAGACTCCTATGGATTATGAGACGGGTGGGAGGTGATATATTCTGATTTTGATGCATTTACATTGCATTTCTTGTTGATTATTATACAGTTCTGCTTAATATTGTCATACAATATAATAAAAATACAATATAATAATAGAATAACGATATATTTTATATTACATGTAATATTACAAACAATATTGCAGTATAGTGGTATTGTACAAAATAGTAATATATAATATTTTATTTTACTTTATTTTGGGTTATTTGAGTTTTATAGGAGTCATGAAAATATTTAGTAGAGGATAATTTCATTTAAATAAATAATTTTATTTGTTATTTTATAATAATAATATAATAGAATGTTATATTGTATTATAATGTCAATATATTATAATATAATTATATTGTAATGTAGTATGATATAATTATGATATAATATAGTATGAGTATGGTATAATATATTGTATATACATTGATACAATATAATACTACTAATGGTATTGTGATATTATAATTGTATATTTGTTTTACATGGGGGGGCGAAATAATGTTTTTTGGGGGCACCAAAATAATGTTCGCCTACCATTTAAAATTACCTTAGACCGCCCCTGCGTGACGGACCTCCTGCTGTGCCGCGAGAAAAGCTCTCTGCCCCCCTTCCTCCCCCCTCTTGCCGAACTCCTGCTGCTTGGGGGAGGAGGAAGGGCCGGACAGTGGCGAAGAAAAAGAAGAAGGGGCTGGGGCGCCGCCTCCTTCGGCCATTTCCCCAGCCAGCCTCCAATCCGCCATGACTTCCACCATGACTCTCGCCCCTCGCTCGCTGAAGCCGCGTGGAGGAGGAGCCCCGTCCACTGAAGCCCGTCCACCGCTCATGCTCCTCGTCTGTAGGAGAGCTGAAGCTGGGGGCAGGGCATGGCGGGCATGGCGCGGCCTGGCTCTGCCTCCTCCCCCAGCTTCGGCACTCCCAGCAGCTGCTCCAGCCTTGAGGGGACAGTGCCAAGCCAGCATTGTGCTGGCTCTGGCTCCGCTGGCTTGGCATTGCCCCCTCAGGGCTGGAGCAGCTGCTGGGAGAGCTGAAGCCGGGGGTAGGGGGCAGGGCATGGCACAGCCTGGCTCCGCCTCCTCCCCGGCTTTGGCACTCCCAGCAGCTGCTCCCAGTAGGCCACCAACCCCCAGCCGTTCTTTACTGTGTTAGAGTGTCATTTTGTGTCATTTTGGTTGGTGGTGTGCCCCCGGATTTTTTTTAATGTTAAAAGTGTGCCGCGACTCAAAATAGGTTGGGAAACACTGCCTTATGTAACTTTATTTATTTTATTTATTCATCATTCTTGTATGCCGCCACTCCCCGAGGGCTCGGAGCGGCTCACAATCTCAAGCATAACACAGATAAAAACATCAGATGAACTATTCTAAATTTAAACTAAAACTAACTCTGCAGGGTTACGAAAATCAGCAACTAAATGCCAGTTTGAAGAGATAGGTTTTACAGGCCCTGCGAAAGGCAAGGAGGTCTTTGAGGGCACGCACTTCAGCTGGCAGAGTATTCCAGATAGTTGGAGCCACCACAGAGAAGGCCCTACGTCGGGTTGAGGCTAGATGGATGGTCTTGACACTAGGCACCTCGAGGAGATTCAGATCTTCAGAGCGGAGTGATCTCGGGTTGATAGGGGGTGAGCCAGTCCCTCAGATACATTGGCCCCAGACCATATAAGGCAGTGTTTTTCAACCTTTTTTGAGCTGCCGCACACTTTTTACATTGACAAAATCCTGGGACACACCACCAACCAAAATGACACAAAATTACACTCTAGAACAGTAATACATATAGTTAATATGTTTTTAAATGTATTTCTACACTCAGTGTGAAACCTGGGCCTGTTTCGATGAACACAACATAGATATCCTGGCAGGAATGGCAGAAAGGCACAAACTTCCCACACAGAACTCCCATAACCAAGAGAAAATACTATAAGAGTTTGGTGGGCATTGACCTTGGGTTTTGGAGTTGTAGTTCAGGAAAAAAGTAAAAGCCTGGCTATGGGACCAAGTGTTTGCACACTAGCACAAGGCAGCACCTTTTTTTAAACTTAAATGAATGTGTATGATATGTTGATGTAATTGTATTTTAATGTGTAATGTTTTGTAATGTGTAAATAAATAGTTCACCTATATCCAGAGAGCACTGTGGTCTGAAACAATGTTGGATCAGGACCAAACTTTGCATGAATACTCAATATGCCCAAATGTGAACACAGATGGAGTTTGGGGAAAATAGTCCTTGACATTTGGGAGTCTCAGTTTCTGGGATTTATAGTTAACACACAATTCAAAGAGTATCCTGAACTCTTGCAACAATGGAATTGAACCAAACTTGGCATATTGAACTCTCATTACCAACAGAAAATACTGAAAGGGCTTGCTTGGGAATTGACCTTGAGTTTGGAAGTTGTAGTTCACCTACACCCAGAGAGCACTGTGGACTCAAACAATGTCATGTTATGTTGTTGTTTGTTTTCTATCCAGAATCACAATGTTGGAAGGAGGCTCACCACTTTAAGGTCCCTAAAACAGGCATGGGAAAACTTTTGCCCTCTGGGTGCTTTGGACTTCAACTCCCACCATTCCTAACAGCCTGAGGCCCTTTCCTGCTTCAGTGGCTGAGGGGGGGGGGGGAAAGGAAAAGGGCCTGAGGCTGCTAGGAATGGTCCAAGTTTGCCCATGCCAGCTTTCGACAGAGACCTCTTCCTCCCCCTTCTTCCCCCTCTTGCCGAACACTTACTTGTTCTTCTACACTGCCGCTTCTGCCGCCATTTTGATCCGAGGGGGCAGTGTGAGCATGCTCAGGAGGGGAGGGGGGAGGGAGGAAGACGTGACCCGTGCGGGCGCTACTGCGCAGACTCGCCCCAGAGCAAAGCGAGCAGAAGGGGAAGAAGGGAGCCTGAGTGGAGAAGAAAAAGTGTTCGGCAGGAGGGGGAAGAAAGGGTATTGGAGGTTCCAATTTCCCACGGCACACCTGATGATAGCTCACGGCACACTAGTGTGCCACGGCACACTGGTTGGGAAACACTGATATAAGGCCTTGAAAGTTAACACCATCACCTTGAAAGTGATCCGGTGCTCGACCGGGAGCCAATGAAGCTGCTGTAAGATGGGAGTTGTGTGGCTCCTCGCCGGCACTCCAGCAAGGAGTTGAGCAGCGGTGTTCATGACGAGCTTAAGCTTCCGGATCATGGACAAGGGCAGGCCAATGTAAAGCGCGTTACAGTAGTCTATCCTTGAGATGAACGTGGCTTGGATAACTGTGGCTAGGTCGTCTCTAGATAAGTAGGGGGCCAGCCGGCTAGCCTGTCGCAGGTGGAAAAAGGCGGTTTTGTTGACAGTGGAGAGATATGGGCCTCCATAGACAGCAAAGGGTAAAAAACAACCCCCAGGCTTTTTACTGATAATGACGGGCAAAGTGCCTCGCCATCCAGGGTGGGAAGCTGGACCTCCCCACAATCTGGTCGACCCAGCCACAGTATCTCCGTCTTCGCTAGATTCACCCTCAATCTACTGGCACGCAGCCATCCAGTGACGGCCTCAAGGCACTGATGGAAACAAGAGGGTACGGAGTCCGTCCGGCCTTCCATCTTCAGAACAAGCTGGGTGTCATCAGCGTACTGATAACATGGGGCCCTCTTGGAGACCAGACCTCCCCTTTCCACTTGCTGTCCCCGATGTGTAGAAAGGACAACAGCCATTTCAAGACTGTTCCCCTGACTCCAACAACGGCAAGGCGGTGGGCCAAAAGATTGTAATCGACCGTATCAAATGCTGCTGTGAGGTCCAATAACACAAGCAGCGCTGATCCGTCCTTGTCTAGCTGGCAACGAAGCTGGTCTGAGATGGCGACCAGCACGGTCTCCGTCCCGTGCCCCGAACGGAAGCCGGACTGGAAGGGATCTAATCCGGCTGTGTCTTCTAAGAACTGCTGTAGCTGCCCCGCTACTGCCCTCTCAATCACCTTGCCCAGGAACGAAAGATTCGAAACCGGGCAGTAACTGGAGGGAACCGATCGATCTAAATTCGGTTTCTTCAGTAGCGGGGAGACCATAGCCTCTTTCAAAAACTTACTATGTTTTTGTTTGCATTTTTGTAGTATAATAATAATAATAATTTATTGCATTCTGTTATTGGGCTTGGTCTCATGTAAGCTGCCCCGAGTTCCCATTGGGGAGATGGTGGCGGGGTATAACTAAAGATTATTATTATAGGGCAGGATAGATTCCTACAAAGATCTGAATAGGGAGGATAATAATATTGAGGATATCTTTGACAGTGTGATGAGTGAATTAGAACCAGGCGTCCTGAGGAGTGAGGTTGAATGGGCCTTAAGAAGCATTGCCAACAACACCTCGTGGTGCCGGGGCGCAGCCTGTTAAACACCTTCCAAGTCACCCAGACTTCTGTGTGTCCAGGAGGGAGTTTGTCATCACTTATTGCTTTAAATTTGTGATGCACTCAAAATACTTTGCCGATATACATAGTGGATTTACTTCTGTTTATACCTTGAATTGAAAAGGTTTCCGTTTCACTTTATTGCTTTGAATACCTGAATAGAATATTGATTTTCTTTCATAGAATTATTGAAGATAAAAGAAATTATTGGATTACAAAAACCTAAGCTTTGAGCCTTTTTTCCCATTTGTGTTTTGCTGATGGGATTACAGTCAGCCATATTTGGAGCTGATGGGAGTTGCAGTCTCCCCAGATCGTGGACTGATACGAATTCCAGCCCATCACCTATAACTTATACAGGTATAGATTACGTAGGTATATGTTATACAAGTATACATCACACAGATATACACTATACAGGTATACATTATACAGGTTTATACAATATACAATACAGCTGTACATTATACAGGTATATACTCCATAGGCATACGTTACACAAGTGTACACCATACAGGTATACATTATAAAGGTGTACACTATACAGGTATACACTATACAGGTGTACATCATACAGGCTTACACTATACAGCTGTACACTATACAGGTATATGTTATATAGGTGTACTGTACACCATACAGGTATACACCATACAGGTGTACACTATACAGGTATACATTATAGAGGTGTATACTATAGAGGTATACATTATACAGCTGCACATTACACAGGTGTACACTATACAGGTGCACATCATACAGGCTTACACTATACAGCTGTACACTATACAGGTATATGTTATATAGGTGTACTGTACACCATACAGGTATACACCATACAGGTGTACACTATACAGGTATACACTACACAGGTGTATACTATAGAGGTATAGATTATACAGGTGTACATTACACAGGTGTACACTATACTAGTTTACACTGTACAGGTATATATCATACAAGTATACATTATACAGGTGTACATCATACAGGCTTACACTATAGAGTTGTACACTATTTAGGTATATGTTATACAGGTGTACTGTACACCATACAGGTATACACCATGCAGGTGTACACTATACAGGTATATACTATATAAGTTTACACAATACAGATGTACATTACAGGTATGCACTATACAGGTATACATTACACAGGTGTACATTATGCAGGTGTACATTTCTAATGGGATCATTCATACAATCATAGAACTGACAATAAGTATTTCTAAGAAATAGCATTAGAAAATGCATACCTGGACAACGTTGGGTTCATATAAGCGAGTTTCTAATAAATAGCATTACAAAATAGGAAACGGATGCAATGCCAGGTATATAGGCGTAGTAATGCTACCAATCTAGCTAGCCAGAAAACCCAGCCAATATGACTCTATGGCAATGTTAGTAAGAGAGAGAACAGCGTGTTCCCGCCGAGCTTTCGACACTTGCGTCTCTCGGCCTTCTGTTTCCTTTTTAAACCAGATCCCTCTCTTGGTCAGTCATTAGCATTCCTCTGGAGTTAAGTAAATTGAAAACACACATCTTCGGTAGGGAGGGGGGGGGGAGTATGCCGCATTTCCAAGTCTGACAATGAGGAAGGACAGACGCCTCTCTGTCTGTCTGTCCGTCCAAACATGTGTCCAAGGATACAGTGATTTGGATTGATTCTGGGATGGAGATGGTTCCCGAAAGGGTTTAGGTCGGAGCTGCATTCATTTTGCGGAATATTCTCAAAGTTGTGCGAAAGCTGCTTTACAACCCTTGGAGAGATCCCTTTTTTTGGCCATGGTGAGTTGGAGGCGTTTGATAATAGACTTTTTTATTTGGTATTGCATGAAAGACAGCGTTCGACTTGGATTCGAATCCGTATTTGGACATGCAACCCCACGAAGGGATGCGTCTACACTCTAGAATTAATGCACTTTTGATACCACTTGAACTGCCATGGCTCAATGCTGTGAAATCCTGGGAGTTGTCGTTTGGTGAGGAAACAACACTCTTTGGCAGGAAAGGCGAAAGAAAGACCTTATAATACCATGACTCACATTATTCTATAACATTGAGCCACGGCAGTTAAAGTGGTGCCAAACTGCATCAATTCTACAGTGTAGAGATGAACTTTGCGGCTTCTCCAAGGTCTCTTATGGGAATCAACACTGTAGAATTAATGCAGTTTCCCATTTAACTGGCCTGGCTCAATATTAAACAAAATACTGGGAGTTGTAGTTTAGCGGAGAAGGCTGAAGACCTGGTGAAACTACAACTCCCAGGGTCCCATAGCATTAAGCCATGGCAGTCCAAATGATGTCAAACTGTAATACTTCTGCAGTGTTGATGCACTCATTGTCTTTAAATGGCACCTGAATCAATTGCCTTGTTGTGATTTGCCTTATGATTTGAGAAACTGCAAGTTGCTTCTGGTGTGAGAGAATCGGCCGTCTACAGAGATGTTGACCAGGGGATGCACGGATATGTTAACATCTTGTGGGTGGCTTCTCTCATGTCCCCACGTGGGAAGCTGGAGCTGACAGATGGGAGCTCACCCCATCTCCCAGATTCGAATCACCGACCTTCAGGTCTTCGGGTCAGCAGTTCAGCTGGCACAAGGGTTTAACCCATTGTGCCACCATGGCTCCTTTATATACCAGCTAGGAACTATAAGTGTCAGGGGGTATCCACACACTATAGAATGAATGCAGTTAGACAACACTTTTGTGGCTCAATGTGATGGAATTGTAGGAGTTGCAGTTTTACAAGATAAGTATTAAATTGTCAGGTCATCTTGTGTGCACTTGAAATTGGAACATCCGATCATCCTGTGTTTTCGGATCATACAATCTCCCTTTAGCCTTCATCTTTGTTCCCTTTTTCCAAGCTAACGTCTCACCATTTTGCACTATTTAGCTCATTAACCCCTTCACTATTGATCTGCAGTGGATTGATTTGCAATCGATTGTCCATGGTTTCTGATGCCGAATGGTCAAGCAGCTGAAATAGCGGAGTGTATCTTTTCTGTGCTGCAGAAATGAAGCAAACTCTTGGTAACTTTGGTGTGAGCGCAGTTCAGCTTAACTGCCATGGCTCAATGCAATTGACCCCTGGGAGTTGCAGTTTTACAAGGTCTTTACCTTTCTTGGCTGAAGAATGCCTATGCCAAACTATAAATCCCATGATACACAGCATTGGAACATCCTGTGTTTTTAACATCCACGGCAGTTAAAGAGGAGTCGAACTGCATTAATACCATTGAGTAGGTGCACATAATACTATGTGACACAATTTCTGTTCCTGGGTTATAAAAGAAATTTATTAACTGAGTCTATCATAAAAACATGAAAAAAGTACTTATAAAGTCTCACAACCTCTGAGGATGCCTGCCATAGATGCAGGCGAAACGTCAGGAGAGAATGCTTCTAGAACATGGGCACACAGCCCGAAAAACCTACAACAACCTAGTGATTCTGGCCATGAAAACCTTCGACAATCTATATATATTAAAAAGCAGCTGTCGTCGTCAGGCTGAAGTAAACAAAAGAACCAATGAACGGAATCGCACCAAATTTGGCAACATAACATCTCACAATGCAAGGTGTGACCAACAATAATACCGTGTTTCCCCGAAAGTAAGACAGCGTCTTACTTTCTTTTTGACCCCAAAATCCCACTACGGCTTTTTTTGTGGTATGTCTTATATTGGGCAACGGTACCCAAAAGTAAGACGAAAGTAAGACTTACTGGCGGCGGCATGGCGTGGCTTCCTGGCTGGGCGACGAGAGCTTCCAGAGGGCCTCAAAAGGGGCCCGGAATCCTCCTCTTCCTCCTCTTCCTTCCAGCGGCGCCTTTCCTCTCGCGGTTCTGCCCCCTCCCTTCAGTGAAGGGAGGAGGGGCGAGCTGCCGCCGGCGAGAGGGAAGCGCCGCCGGAGGGCCCGCCCGCAGAGGGCGCTCCAGGCGTCTTTCGCCGCCGCCGCCGCCCGCGCTCCAAACACGAGGGGCGAGCGGGCGGCGGCGAGCACCTGAGTCGCCCTGGGGCGGGACTTCGCCGCGCCTCTTCCTTCTCGCTGGCGGCGGCTCCGCCTCCCTCCCTTCAGTGAAGGGAGGGGGCGGAACCGCCGAGAGGGAGAAGGCACCGCGGAAGTCCCGCCCCAGGGCGACTCAGGCGCTTGCCGCCGCCCGCCGTGTTTGGAGCGCGGGCAAGCGGGTGGCGGCGGGGAAAAGACGCCTGAGTCGCCCTGCGGGCGGGACTTCCGGCGGCGCTTTCTTCCCTCTTGGCGGCGGGTGTTTCACCCCTCCTCCCTTCACTGAAGGGAGGGGGGCGAACCCGAGAGAGGGAAAGGCGCCGCTGGGAGGAAGAGGAGGAGGATGGAAGGCGCCGCTGGGAGGAAGAGGAGGAGGATGGAAGGCGCCGCTGGGAGGAAGAGGAGGAGGAGGAGGAGGAATCCGGGCCCCTTGTGAGCCCCTCTGGGAGCCACTCGTCGCCCAGCCAGGAAGCCACGCCATGCCGCCCGCAGTACGTCTTACTTTCGGTGCGGCTTATATATAGTCGACCCCTCTGACACCCCCGATACGTCTTACAATCGGGGGTGTCATACTTTCGGGAAAACACGGTAATAAAAAATACTATTATATATTACTATATTAAATAGACTCATAGAATAGAGTTAGAAGGGACTCTACCATGGTATTAGGAGAAAACACACAGGAAGGAAGGAGAGAAGAAAGGATCGAGGGGAAAGGGAAGGAAAGAAGGAGGGAAAGGGGGAAGGAAGGAAAGAGGGAAAAATGGAGGGAAAGAAAGAGGAAAGGAAGGAGAGAAGGAAGGAAGGAAAGAGGTACTGAAGGAAGGAAGGCAGGCAGGCAGGCAGGAAGGAGAAGGGAAAAAGTGAAGGAAGGAAGGAAACAGGGAAGGAAGGAGATAAAGGAAGAAGTAGAGAAAGGGGGAGGGAAGGAAGGAAAGACAGAAGGAAGGATGGAACCAAAGAAGGAAGGAAGGAAGGAAAGAGGTAGAGAAGGAAGAAAGGAGAGGAAGAGGAAGAAAAGGGGGGGAAGGAATATGTAGGTAGGTACCTCTCTTTCATAACAGTCCAGATAGCTACCTCTGCTTCGAAAATTCTTACTATAGGCCACAGCAACGCATGGCAAGGCACAGCTAGTACATTTATAAAGTTCTTTTTCTCAACCTCTCAAATAAATATGTGCATTTAAAAATATTAGTTGCCTCCTTCTGGGATTCAAAACAAACTTTTTAGAAGTGTTGGGTGTTTGTTTGCTTTCCAATCCGATTTCACACCTGGCTCTAGGTATAGAGAGTTGAACGTCCCAGTAAAGAAAAACAAGGAATTAGGTGCATGAGAAAGCATGAGAGCGGCCTACCCATTCCCTGCATTAGAGCAGTGTTTCCTAACCAGTGTGCCATGGCACACTAGTGTGCCGTGAGCGAACATCAGGTGTGCCGTGGGAAATTGGAACCTCCAATACACTTTCTTCCCCCTCCTGCCAAACACTTTTTCTTCTCCACTCGGGCTCCCGTCTTCCCAACCTCGCTCTGCTCGCTTTGCCTTGCTTTGCTCTGGGGCGAGTCTGCGCAGTAGTGCCCGCATGGGTCACATCTTCCTCCCTCCCCCTCCCCTCCTGAACACGCTCACACTGCCCCCTCAGATCAAAATGGCGGCAGAAACGGCAGTGTAGAAGAAAAAGTAAGAGTTCAGCAGGAGGGGGGGAAAGGGTGCGAAGGGGGAGGAAGAGGTCTCTGTCGAAAGCTGGCATGGGCAAACTTGGACCTTCCAGGTGTTCTGGACTCCAACTCCCACCATTCCTAGCAGCCTCAGGCCCTTTTCCTCCCCCCCCCCCCCCCCCGCGGCCACTTAAGCAGGAAAGGGCCTCAGGCTGTTAGGAATAGTGGGAGTTGGAGTCCAAAGCACCCAGAGGGCCCAAGTTTTCCCATGCGTGTTTTAGGGACCTTAAAGTGGTGAGCCTCCTTCCAACATTGTGATTCTGGATAGAAAACAAACAACAACATAACATAACATTGTTTGAGTCCACAGTGCTCTCTGGGTGTAGGTGATCTACAACTTCCAAACTCAAGGTCAATTCCCAAGCAAACCCTTTCAGTGCTTTCTGTTAGTAATGAGAGTTCAATATGCCAAGTTTGGTTCAATTCCATTGTTGCAAGAGTTCAGGATGCTCTTTGATTGTAGGTGAACTATAAATCCCAGAAACTGTAACTCCCAAATGTCTATATTCCCCAAACTCCATCTGTGTTCATATTTGGGCATATTGAGTATTCATGCCAAGTTTGGTCTTGATCCAACATTGTTTGAGTCCACAGTGCACTCTGGATATAGGTGAACTACAACTCCAAAAGCCAAGGTCAATGCCCACCAAACTCTTATAGCATTTTCTCTTGGTTATGGGAGTTCTGTGTGGGAAGTTTGTGTCTTTCTGCCATTCCTGCCAGGAAATCTATGTTGTGTTCATCGAAACAGGCCCAGGTTTCACACTGAGTGTATAAATGCATTCAAAAACATATAAACTATATGTATTACTGTGTTAGAGTGTCATTTTGTGTCATTTTGGTTGGTGGTGTGCCCCAGGATTTTGTAAATGTAAAAAATGTGCCGCGGCTCAAAAAAAGGTTGAAAAACACTGTGCTAGAGGATAAACAAGGAAAGGGAATTTCAGCAGGAAAGGGGATGTTTGGGGAAACATGAGACCAGGCTTAATAATAACTCGGTTATGCTAAAGTGGAGCCAGGCATTTGATGCCCACTTTCAGCTTTTTAAAATCCCCCTTTTCCAAAGCCAGGCCTTCCCATGTGACGCTTTGTCCTCTTTTTCTGGCCTTGGCTCCTGCCTTTGCTGCGAACCTCTTGGCTTCTTCTGAAAGGAGTTTATTGTCTGGTCTGCCGCCACCGTCCCCATTTTCCTGATTCCAGATGTTTTGGGTCACGAATCACCATCACAACCACAGGGAGGGAAAGGCACAAAAGAGAGATTATTATTATTTTTGCTGGCATATCGGGCTTCTTTATGAAAACCAGTTCCTTTCCGACGTACGGAGACTCTACTAAGGCAAACATAGTTTCTCAACCTTCCTAATGCCGCGACCCCTTAATAAACTTCCTCACGTTGTGGTGACACCCCCCCCCCCCCATAGCATTATTTTTGTTGCTACTTCATAACTGTAATTTTGCTACTGTTATGAATCATAATGTAAAAACCTGACGTGCAGGATGTATTTTTATTCACTGGACCAAATTTGGCACAAATTCCCGATACGCCCAAATTTCAATACTGGTGCGGGTGGAGGGGGCATTGATTTTGTCATTTGGGAGTTGTAGTTGCTGGGATTTATAGTTCACCTACAATCAAAGAGCATTCTAAACTCCACCAACGATGGAATTGAACCAGTCTTGGTACACAGAACTCCCATAACCAACAGCAAATACTGAAAGGGTTTGGTGGGCATTGACCTTAAGTTTTGGAGTTGTAGTTCGCCTACATCCAGAGAGCACTGTGGACTCAAACAATAATCCCATTGTTCGTAGAATAATAGAGGTATGGAGTTGAAAGAGATCCCTCAAGGCCATCCAGTCCAACCCTGTTCTGCCAGGCAGGAAGACACAATCCAAGCCCTCCCAACAGATGGCCTTTTAGCCTCTGTTGATGGAGAAGCTACCATCATTCCTGTTATCTGGACTGTTAGGAAGGCAATGACAGTTCTCAGCCTCCTAGAGAGGAAGGGCAAACTCTTCAGGGACAGCCGAGGTGTTGCTGAGGTCCGAAAGTCATGGAGGGCCAATCCATCACAGCTCAAGCTGCCCTTTGAAGCTGCCTTCCTGGCTTTGCTTGAGTCTCTTTGGAAAGAGAAGGAACATTTTCTTCCCTGCTATATGCCAGCCAGACATATTTGTGGCAAGTTTCAAATGAGACTCCCCCCCCCCCCTTTTCCAGGCCTATGTTCTCCTGTTTCATCATTGTGGTCAACATTAAAACTTCCCAAAAAAATTTTTTTTAATCTAGGACACAATTTTCCTTCTTTTTGCTGGAAACCGGCTAAGAGAAGCCCGAAACCCAACCCTAAGGTTGCATTTGCAGTGTAGGATGAATGTCGTTTGTAGGCCTGGGTAGGCTCGGTCGGAATCTTCTTAATTCGGAATAAATTCGGATCAAATTCCTTTTTGAAGCGATTTCGAAAGGATTTGGGAACCCGGAAGTATCCTTGCCATTTTGAAGCTTTTTCCGCCATTTCCCGTACGACTCAGTAAGTGAGTCGGAAATGATACAGCTTTTCATTTCCCTTCCGTGTCAAACCTGGGGTGAGAGCCATGTTTTACCCAGTTTGGATGCGGATGTCCTTCTCTCCTACGTCAGATCTGGGGCGAGAGCCGTGTTTAACCCAGTCTGGATGCGGATGCCCTTCTCTCCCGCGTCAGATCTGGGGCGAGAGCCGTGTTTAACCCAGTTTGGATGCGGATGTCCTTCTCTCCCGTGTCAGATCTGGGGCGAGAGCCGTGTTTAACCCAGTCTGGATGCGGATGCCCTTCTCTCCCGCGTCAGATCTGGGGCGAGAGCCGTGTTTAACCCAGTTTGGATGCGGATGTCCTTCTCTCTCGTGTCAGACCTGGGGCGAGAGCCATGTTTTACCCAGTTTGGATGCGGATGTCCTTCTCTCCTACGTCAGATCTGGGGCGAGAGCCATGTTTAACCCAGTTTGGATGCGGATGCCCTTCTCTCCCGCGTCAGATCTGGGGCGAGAGCCGTGTTTAACCCAGTGTGGATGCGGATGCCCTTCTGTGGATGCTGCCCTGTCTCTTTCGATCTTGGATGCCGCAAGTCTGACATGGGAAGGAAGGACATCCGCATCCAAATTGGGTTAAACACAGCTCTCACCCCAGGTCTGAAGTGGGAGAGAAGGACATCTGCATCCAAATTGGGTTAAACACTGTTTAACCCAGTTTGGATGCATTTTTCCTTCTCTCCCGCGTTGGTCCTGGGTGAGAGCTGTGTTTAACCCAGTTTGGATGCGGATTTCTTCCCTTTGCTCCTCCCCCTTTGTAGGTGATAACCTGCACCTAAATTGGACCAGAAAATGAATGGCAGCCAATGGAACCCCTTAAACAGGGGGGCCTGGTAATTATATGGCTTGGGAAATAGCCAGAGGGATATGCACATCCTGCTAGGGATTAGCTCAGCAGGTTGATGGAGAGGTGACTGTCTCTGGGCTACATCTTGTTGCATTTTATGAAGAAGTTTTATATATTTTATATATAAGAAGTAGATACAGTACACAGAAAGATACAAGTTACACAAAACGTCATAAAAATAGATACAGTTTATTACAGGGTTAGATGATATCATAGCCAGGCCCGGATTACGCGATTGTGGCACCCTAGGCTGCACTCTTGAAGTGCCGCCCCGCTCCGGGGCGGGGCACTGGGGCGCCCCGCTGTTTGCGCTGGCCCCGCCCCCTCTTCCTTCACTGACTGAAGGAAGAGGGCGGTGCCGGCGTGAGCAGCAGGGAGGGGCGGCGCCGGGACTCCCTCTGCCCCCCCTCTCTCGTCACGTCAGGAGGGGACGGAGGGAAGTCTCCTAGGCCCCCACCCCTCTTCCTTCACTGACTGAAGGAAGAGGGGCGGTGCCGGCACCACCCCTCTTCCTTCACTGACTGAGGAGGAAGGAGGGGTCGGCCCCCCCCACTGTTCGCGCCGGGCGTGAGCCTTCACTGACTAAAGGAAGAGGGCGGTGCCAGCGTGAGCAGCAGGGAGGGGCCGCCGACTTCCCTCCGCCCCTCCTCTCTCTCACGTCAGGAGGGGGCGGAGGGAAGTCCTAGGCCCCCTCCCTGCTGCTCGCGCCGGCACCGCCCCTCTTCCTTCACTGACTGAAGGAAGAGGGGCGGGGCCGGCACAAGCAGCAGGGAGGGGGCGCTTCCGCGCGCATGCGCACTTTTTTCTTGATTTTTTTTGAATTTTATTTTTGAAATTTTTTTGAATTTTTTTATTTGGGGGGGGGGTTGGATCTGCTGCCCCCCCAAGGTGCCGTCCTAGGCCCTGGCCTAGGGTGGCCTTATGGATAATCCAGGCCCGATCATAGCGTGTAGGGGTTTACAGCTACTGTTGGTTTGATCTCAATCCTCTATGGCTTTGAACTTGCGCAAGTCCCGAAAGCGTTTTTGAAAAAATGAAAAAGCATATATTTATTTCAGAGCCCTTGGAGAGGGGCAGTTAAAGTGTAGTCAAACAGAACTTATTGTCTAGTGTAGATGTACCCAGGGACTCCTTAATGCCATAGATCACTGCAGTTAAAATGATGTATTCATTCTACAATACGTATTTGTACTAAAACACGTATAACAAAATACACGCAGCAATAAAACACAGGTTAAAATGTCACAAGTTACTATTGGCTGGGTAAGCTGTGGGATATACGGTATCTCTCCAAGCCCTAGCAAAGAATTACAGCAGGCAGAAGTGATGTTTCGGAGCAGAGGTGGAATTAAGGCCTACTGGATATGAGCCTTCTATTTGATATTGATAATTGCTGGATGCCGGCATGCTCCTTGGCCTGCAGGCTGTCAGATCAGGTATCTGGCTCTTGCAGAAGGCTGGCACTCAGCAATTTCGGCAGAGAGAAAGAGAGCTGATGCAGCTCCGTTCGAGGCTGGCCAAGTGATGCTCCCCGGGAAGGAAGAACAATGAAGACCTCACGTAGGTTGTCAGCTCCTGTCCTCCTGGCAGGCGTCTCACTCCCTTTCTCCATTTGCAGCTGGCGAGTCTGAACTTCCAGAGAGGTGCTGAGCGATAGGATTCAGTCCCTCGCATAAGTCAAACAGTGCACAATTGTGCAAAACGCAGCAGATTGAATGCTGAGTGGATTATCTTATGATGTTGCTTGCCTTGATGTCATTTCTGACCAATGGCAGCACTAAGATTTTACTTGGCAAGATTTTAGTGAAGCTGTGAGAGTGTGACTTGCCCAAGATCAACTGAAGTTTTTTTCCCCATGGCCAAATGAACATTCATTCACACACTAGGATTAGACAGATTCATGGATACCAAGGGAATCAGTAGTTACTGAAACGGACATCCAAGTGCCACCTCTGTGTTGATGGAGGCAGGCAGGATTTCCCCCGGGTACTGGTTGTGGGGGGTCGGGAGCAGGTGAGGGTTTTGCCCTCCTTTCTGCTAGAGATCCCTGTGTACAACTAGTGGGCCACTGTGTGACACAGAATGCTGGACTAGATGGGCTGAGGCCCGATTCAGCATGGCTCTTCTTATGTTCTTATGTTGTTATGTTCTTATGTTCTTAGTCTTCCTGTGCCCTAGCTGCATCTACACTGAAGGATAAATGCAGTTCGTTTATTTATTTATTTACGTTATTTCTATCCCGCTCATATCAGCCCGAAGGCGACTCAGGGCGGCGTACGAAGTCGGCACAATTCGATGCTATATATAAAATACATACGTTGATAAAAGCAAAAAAAAGAAAAAGTTGCAGTACATGTGAAACCATAAAAACAAAGGGCAGTAAAAACAATTTAAAAACTATGTCTTCATATTCAAGTCCTTATCTGTTCCATCGTCTTTGCCGTTCCTGTGTCATTTTCCAATTGAAGTTGTCTAGATCAGTGTTTCCAAACCTTTTTTGAGCCACGGTACATTTTTTACATTTATAAAATCCTGGGGCACACCACCAACCAAAATGACACAAAATGACACTCTAACACAGTAATACATATAGTTAATATGTTTTTAAATGTATTTATACACTCTGTGTGAAACCTGGACCTGTCTCGATGAACACAACATAGATATCCTGGCAGGAATGGCAGAAAGACACACACGAAGGTCTTGCTCAACAGCTGTCAGTCTCTCTCTGTGTTTAGTTTTTATTGCAGTCACCCGATCCTCAGGAAAACATACCCGGTCCTCAGGGAAGCCGGCTGGAAAGAGAGCAGCCAGACGGAAGCACACTCTGAGGCAGAGAGTTCCACTGCTGAACAGCTCTCACAGTCAGGAAGTTCTTCCTAATGTTCACCCTCTTACACAGACATGCTTCCCTGTGATGTTTGCTTTTCTGCCTGTGCTGTTGTGTTATCTATCTTTTTCCCTCTGCTCACCTCAGCCTCTCTGCCGGCCTTTCCTCCTCCTCAAATGCCGACCGCTGGGAAGGGGGAAGGGCCTGAGTGACATCACCCTTCCCTCCTCCCTCCCTTGATTGGAGGCTGGCTGGCACACGCAGAGGGGAAATGTCCGAAGGAGGCGTCGCCCCGGCCTCTTCTTCTTTGCCGCCACCCAGCCCTTCCTTCTCCCCCCCCCCCCCAGCAGCAGCAGCAGGAGTTCGGCAGGAGGGGGAGGAAAGGGTATGTTGGAGATTTTCCCACAGCACACCTGATGATCGCACATGACACACTAGTGTGCAACGGCACACTGGTTGGGAAACACTCGTCTAGATTATGTTGCAGTTCTGAATGCTTGCTCGAAGAGCCAAGTTTTCACTCTTAGGTTAGGAGGGAGGGGGCTGATCTAATATCCCTAGGCAGGGAGTTCCACAGCTGAGGGGCCACCACAGAGAAGCCCCTGTCTCTCGTCCCCGCCAGACAGGTTTATGAAGCAGGTGGGATCGAGAGCAGGGCCTCCTCCAACGATCTCAAGTTCCTGGTGGGTTCATAGAAAGAGATGTGTTTGGTAAGATAAGCTGGGCCAGAACCATTTAGGGCTTTATAGGCTAAAACCAGCACTTTGAAATGTGCCCGGTAGCAAATTGGCAGCCAGTGGAGCTGACGCAACAGTGGAGTTGTATGCGCCCTGAGCGCCGCTCCCGTTCGCAACCTGGCTGCCGCACGCTGGACCATTTGCAGCTTCCGAGCCGTTTTCAAAGGCAACTCCACATAGAGCACATTGCAGTAATCTATACAGGATGTAACCAGAGTGTGGACCACCGTGGCCAAGTCAGACTTCCCAAGGTAAGGGAGCAGCTGGCGCACAAAGCTCTCACCCAGGGGCGGTCTAAGGTAATTTTAAATGGTAAGCGAACATTATTTTGGTGCCCCCCCCATCCAAAATCATTATTTTGGCGCCCTCCTCATTGGGGGCTTCTTCACAAACCAGATTAGCAGCCAAGATGAGGGGGTGGGGAGAGAGAGAGAAAGAACCCTTGTCTGCTTGAGGCAAGTGTGAATATTGCAATCGGCACGTCTACACTGCTGAATGAATGAATGCAGCCTGGCGGGTGCCCTCCGCCGCCTCTTCCTCCTAAGGCACCGAGGTGCTGCTGCCTCTCTCGCTGCTGCTGCTGGACAGGGCGGCCGGCAAGGCCAGGGGGGACATGGCAGAGGTGGAGGCAGCGGCGGCAGCAACGACTCGGGGCCTCTCGGGTCCACGACTCACATTATTATAACTAGGAGCGAGGAGCCGCCTTCGCTGCCCTCATGCCGTGGGCCCCACAGTCTGAGCGGGTGGCTTTGCGCCTTCGCCCGGCTGGTGGCTTCCCGCCTGAGGGGCCGCTCTGGTGGAGACAGCTGGTCGCGCACAGCCCAGGGACAGCGAGGGGGGCAGTGGTTGTGCGCATGCTCCGGGAGAGGGAGAAAGGGAGAGGGAGAGGGGCCGGATGTTGTCTGGCGGGTGGGGGAGTGCGCCCTTACCCAGATGGCGCCCCATGCGGCCACTTCCTTGGCCTACCTGTAGGACCACCCCTGCTCTCACCTTTACCATCTCAGCCAAGATGGAGTCCAAAAGCTTTCGACCCAAAGATGGAGAAATTTTAAAAGTGGCATTTTGAAATGAAACGGCATGAGGAATGCCAAAAATCATTTGGCATTTCTGCTGAATCCCAGCCTTCGATTCTGTCCAGCTTCATCAGTTAATTAGTTGCAAATGATTCGCCAAAAGACAGCCAGGCAGCGTCACCTTGGAAGAAGCTTGTTGCAGTTCATGGATGAGCCGAGGAAGTTGGATGCCGTTGGGAAAACTTGGGCATCGGGCCTTGGGTTTGCAGGCAGGGCTCCAAAAGGAAATGCTGAATCCATTCAAGCAAAGAGGATGTTGCACTGATGAAGCCACGGCTGGTCAAGAGATGGCCATGGGCAACTTGGAGATCGTTGCCAGAGAGCTTGCTGCAATCCAATGGAAGTGAATGACATGGTACTTTCTGGAGAAGGATGCCTCCAGGCCTCAAAGAAAGCAAAGCAATGGCAAGCATCGAATGACGTCTGTGAAAGAAATTGGGGATGTGTCTCAAGACGACAGTGGTTTCTTGAGTGAAACCAAGTCATCCGATCTGACCACTGTAAAACACATGTAACATGATTCTATGATCAACACACAACTTCGGGTGCATCCACACTCTAGAATTAATGCAGTCCGACACCACTTTAATTGACATGGCTGAATAAGTGTGGATGGATTCACTTTGTTTCCTTTCCCTCCCGCGTCAGTCCCGGGTGAGAGCCGCTGTTTAACCCAGTTTGGATGGTTTTCCTTCAGTTTCCTTTCTCTCCCGCGTCAGTCCCGGGCGAGAGCCACTGTTTAACCCAGTTTGGATGGCTTTTCTTCAATTTCTTTTCTCTCCCGCATCAGTCCCGGGTGAGAGCCGCTGTTTAACCCAGTTTGGATGGCTTTCCTTCAGTTTCCTTTCTCTCCCACGTCAGTCCCGGGTGAGAGCTGCTGTTTAACCCAGTTTGGATGGCTTTCCTTCAGTTTCCTTTCTCTCCCACGTCAGTCCCGGGTGAGAGCTGCTGTTTAACCCAGTTTGGATGGCTTTCCTTCGGTTTCCTTTCTCTCCCGCGTCAGTCCCGGGCGAGAGCCGCTGTTTAACCCAGTTTGGATGGCTTTCCTTCAGTTTCCTTTCTCTCCCGCGTCAGTCCCAAGTGAGAGCCGCTGTTTAACCCAGTTTGGATGGCTTTCCTTCATTTCCCTTTCTCTCCCCGCGTCAGTCCCAGGTGAGAGCCGCTGTTTAACCCAGTTTGGATGGCTTTCCTTCAGTTTCCTTTCTCTCCCACGTCAGTCCCGGGTGAGAGCTGCTGTTTAACCCAGTTTGGATGGCTTTCCTTCAGTTTCCTTTCTCTCCCACGTCAGTCCCAGGTGAGAACCGCTGTTTAACCCAGTTTGGATGGCTTTCCTTCAGTTTCCTTTCTCTCCCGTCAGTCCTGGGCGAGAGCCGCTGTTTAACCCAGTTTGGATGGCTTTCCTTCAGTTTCCTTTCTCTCCCGCGTCAGTCCTGGGCGAGAGCCGTGTTTAACCCAGTTTGGATGGCTTTCCTTCAGTTTCCTTTCTCTCCCGTCAGTCCCAGGGCGAGAGCCACTGTTTAACCCAGTTTGGATGGCTTTCCTTCAGTTTCCTTTCTCCCCACGTCAGTCCCTGGTGAGAGCCGCTGTTTAACCCAGTTTGGATGGCTTTCCTTCAGTTTTCCTTTCTCTCCCGCGTCAGTCCCTGGTGAGAGCCGCTGTTTAACCCAGTTTGATGGCTTTCCTTCAGGTTTCCTTTCCTCCCCCACGACAGTCCCGGGTGAGAGCCGCTGTTTAACCCAGTTTGGATGGCTTTCCTTCAGTTTCCTTTCCCTCCCACGTCAGTCCCAGGTGAGCCGCTGTTTGACCCAGTTTGGATGGCTTTCCTTCAGTTTCCTTTCCTTCCCGCATCAGACCCTGGCGAGAGCCGCTGTTTGACCCAGTTTGGATGGCTTTCCTTCAGTTTCCTTTCCTTCCCGCATCAGACCCTGGCGAGAGCCGCTGTTTAACCCAGTTTGGATGGCTTTCCTTCAGTTTCCTTTCTCTCCCCGTCAGTCCCGGGCAAGAGCCCTTTTTAACCCAGTTTGGATGGCTTTCCTTCAGTTTCCTTTCTCTCCCGTCAGTCCCTGGTGAGAGCCGCTGTTTAACCCAGTTTGGATGGCTTTCCTTCAGGTTTCCTTTCTCTCCCGCGCGTCAGTCCTGGCTGGCGAGAGTCGCTGTTTAACGCAGTCTGGATAGCTTTCCTTCAGTTTCCTTTCCCTCCCGCATCAGACCCGGGGGAGAGTCGCTGTTTGACCCAGTTTGGATGGCTTTCCTTCAGTTTCCTTTCCTTCCCGCATCAGACCCTGGCGAGAGCCGCTGTTTGACCCAGTTTGGATGGCTTTCCTTCAGTTTCCTTTCCTCTCCCCACGTCAGTCCTGGGCGAGAGCCCTGTTTAACCCAGTTTGGATGGCTTTCCTTCAGTTTCCTTTCTCTCCCACGTCAGTCCCAGGTGAGAGCCGCTGTTTAACCCAGTTTGGATGGCTTTCCTTCAGTTTCCTTTCTCTCCCACGTCAGTCCCAGGTGAGAGCCGCTGTTTAACCCAGTTTGGATGGCTTTCCTTCAGTTTCCTTTCTCTCCCACGTCAGTCCCGGGTGAGAGCTGCTGTTTAACCCAGTTTGGATGGCTTTACTTCAGTTTCATGTCTCTCCCACGTCAGTCCCAGGTGAGAGCCGCTGTTTTAACCCAGTTTGGATGGCTTTCCTTCAGTTTCCTTTTCTCTCCCGCGTCAGTCCCAGATGAGAGCCGCTGTTTAACCCAGTTTGGATGGCTTTCCTTCAGTTTTTAACCCAGTTTGGATCTTCAGTTTCCTTTCTCTCCCACGTCAGTCCCAGGTGAGAGCCGCTGTTTAACCCAGTTTGGATGGCTTTCCTTCAGTTTCCTTTCTCTCCCGATCAGGCTTTCCCGCTTCCCAGTTTGGATGGCTTTCCTTCAGTTTCCTTTCTCTCCCGCGTCAGTCCCGGGAGAGAGCCGCTGTTTAATCCAGTTGGATGGCTTTCCTTCAGTTTCCTTTCTCTCCCGCGTCAGTCCTGGGCGAGAGCCGTGTTTAACCCAGTTTGGATGGCTTTCCTTCAGTTTCCTTTCTCTCCCGCGTCAGTCCTGGGCGAGAGCCGTGTTTAACCCAGTTTGGATGGCTTTCCTTCAGTTTCCTTTCTCTCCCGCGTCAGTCCCGGGCGAGAGCCGCTGTTTAACCCAGTTTGGATGGCTTTCCTTCAGTTTCCTTTCTCCCCGCGTCAGTCCCCTGGCGAGAGCCGCTGTTTGACCCAGTTTGGATGGCTTTCCGTCAGTTTCCTTTCCCTCCCGCATCAGACCCTGGCGAGAGCCGCTGTTTAACCCAGTTTGGATGGCTTTCCTTCGGTTTCCTTTCTCTCCCGCATCAGTCCTGGGCGAGAGCTGCTGTTTAACCCAGTTTGATGGCTTTCCTTGAGTTTCCTTACTCTCCCGCATCAGTCCCTGGTGAGAGCCGCTGTTTAACCCAGTTTGGATGGCTTTCCTTCAGTTTCCTTTCCGTCCCACGTCAGTCCCGGGTGAGAGCCGCTGTTTAACCCAGTTTGGATGGCTTTCCTTCAGTTTCCTTTCTCTCCCACGTCAGTCCCAGGTGAGAGCCGCTGTTTAACCCAGTTTGGATGGCTTTCCTTCAGTTTCCTTTCTCTCCCGCGTCAGTCCCGGGCGAGAGCCGCTGTTTAACCCAGTTTGGATGGCTTTCCTTCAGTTCCCTTTCTCTCCCAGTTTGTCAGTCCCTCCCGAGAGCTGCTGTTTAACCCAGTTTTGATGGCTTTCCTTGAGTTTCCTTACTCTCCCATGTCAGTCCCGGGTGAGAGCCGCTGTTTAACCCAGTTTGGATGGATTTCCTTCAGTTTCCTTTCTCTCCCCACGACAGTCCCCTGGTGAGAGCCGCTGTTTAACCCAGTTTGGATGGCTTTCCTTCGGTTTCCTTTCTCTCCGATGTCAGTCCCGGGTGAGAGCCGCTGTTTAACCCAGTTTGGATGGCTTTCCTTCAGTTTCCTTTCTCTCCCACGTCAGTCCCGGGTGAGAGCCGCTGTTTAACCCAGTTTGGATGGCTTTCCTTCAGTTTCCTTTCTCTCCCACGTCAGTCCCGGGCGAGAGCCGCTGTTTAACCCAGTTTGGATGGCTTTCCTTCAGTTTCCTTTCTCTCCCACGTCAGTCCCAGGCGAGAGCCGCTGTTTAACCCAGTTTGGATGGCTTTCCTTCAGTTTCCTTTCTCTCCCGCGTCAGTCCCGGGCGAGAGCCGCTGTTTAACCCAGTTTGGATGGTTTTCCTTCAGTTTCCTTTCTCTAGAGCCGCTGTTTAACCCAGTTTGGATGGCTTTCCTTCAGTTTCCTTTCTCTCCCGCATCAGTCCCAGGCGAGAGCCGCTGTTTAACCCAGTTTGGATGGCTTTCCTTCGGTTTCCTTTCTCCCGTCAGTCCTGGTGAGAGCCGCTGTTTAACCCAGTTTGATGGCTTTCCTTCAGTTTCCTTTCTCTCCCGTCGTCAGTCCCGGGCGAGAGCCGCTGTTTAACCCAGTTTGGATGGCTTTCCTTCAGTTTCCTTTCTCTCCCGCGTCAGTCCCAGGCGAGAGCCGCTGTTTAACCCAGTTTGGATGGCTTTCCTTCAGTTTCCTTTCTCTCCCCCGTCAGTCCCAGGTGAGAGCCGCTGTTTAACCCAGTTTGGATGGCTTTCCTTCAGTTTCCTTTCTCTCCCACGTCAGTCCCGGGTGAGAGCCGCTGTTTAACCCAGTTTGGATGGCTTTCCTTCAGTTTCCTTTCTCTCCCACGTCAGTCCCGGGCGAGAGCTGCTGTTTAACCCAGTTTGGATGGCTTTCCTTCAGTTTCCTTTCTCTCCCACGTCAGTCCCAGGTGAGAGCCACTGTTTAACCCAGTTTGGATGGCTTTCCTTCAGTTTCCTTTCTCTCCCACGTCAGTCCCGGGCGAGAGCCGCTGTTTAACCCAGTTTGGATGGCTTTCCTTTGGTTTCCTTTCTCTCCCGTGTCAGTCCCGGTCAAGAACCGCTGTTTATCCCAGTTTGGATGGCAACCTCTGAGGATGCTTGCCATAGATGTGGGTGAAACGTCAGGAGGGAATGCTTCTGGAACATCACCATACAGTCCAGAAAACCCACAGTAACCCAATCAAAACATTCTTGACAGATGCTGACCTCCAGAGAAAGCCACAGAACAATGGGTTCAAGTTGCATTATGAAAAACCATGAAAGATCAACATCAACAGCACGTTTTTGTCTAAGAAGGTTAAAAACCTTGTAGAACTACGACTCCCCTGATTCCGTAGCATTAAGCCATGTCATTTAAAGTGGCGTCAATCTGCATTCATTCTACAATGTAGAGATGCACAGTCGGTCTCGGTTTTGGAGGAATGCTGGATCTACTTTGGAGAGAGAGGGAGCGTCTATATAGTTCGGACTACAATCCGGAAGGGATTCATCACTCTGACCATCATAAATTACTCCCGACTTTCTCATTCCACCCTCCTTTCTGCCGGCTGCAAGTGAGAAACTGCCCAGGCAGCATTTCCTTCACCCAACTTGCTGACTGTTTCGTCTGTCATCATCAGGGCTGATGGAAGAGCGTACACAGGGACCGTGCAGCTCGGGTTTTCAAGATATACAAATGTCATCTAGGAACAGAGCCATCTCTCTGAATGCATGATGTCTTTGGTAATCGGAGTCTTGGTTTCCCATAATATCTTCTTCCTCGTAGTGTTCAGCCAGATGCTGAGGGAAACACGTCGTGGGATCACATCCAGGACTCTATCAGGGGTGGAAATGCAGCCATTAAAGCGGTATCACACACTATTTGTGATGTGTAGTATGGGCATAAAACCATAAAGATAAAGGCTTCCCCTTGACATTAAGTCTAGTCATTTTCAACTCTGAGGGGTGGTGCTCATCTGCATTTCTAAGCTGAAGAGCCGGCATTATCCATAGACATCTCCAAGGTCATGCGGCCAGCATGACTTCATGGAGCACTGTTACTTTCCTGCAGAAGCGGTACCTATTGATCTACTCACACTCACATGTTTTCAAACTGCTAGGTTGGCAGAAGCTGGGACTAACAGAGGGAACTCACCACTGACCTTTTGGTCAGCAAGTTCAGCAGTTTAGCGGTTTAACCCATGGCGTTACAGGGGCTCCATAAAATTATAGAGTCGTAGAATTAAGAGGAGGGGGCCAAAGGCCATATAGTCCTTGATATTCTGGGTTATATGGCTGTGTCTACACTGGCAATATAATGCAGTTTAAAACTGCATTACATGGCCAGTGTAGATGGCAGTGGTCATCCACTTGAAGCCCCTTTTTGCCAAGCAAGAAGTAAGACTTAAGCCCATTCTACGCTGCCATATAATGTGGATTATCATAACTTTATTTTTTGTACCCCGCCTCCATCTCCCCAAAGGAACTCGGGGTGTCTTACATATGGCACATGTCTGCTTTGAAGTGGATTATGTGAGTCTACATTGCCATATAATCCAGTTCAAAGCAGATAATCTGGATTTTATAGGGCAGCATAGAAGGGGTCAGAGTCAAAGCATTCCTGACAGATGGCCACCCAAGCTCAATTTCAAAACTGCCAAAGGGAAAGACTCATGGGAGTTGTAGTTTGACAAGGTCTCTAGCTTTCTCTGCACAAAAAAAAAGAAAGAAAAAAAGAAAAAGAAAGAGTGAGTGTCTCACCAAACTACAACTTCCAGGAACTACAGCTGTTAAAGCGGTGCTTTCATTCTACAACAGTGTTTCTCAGTGAGCGCTCATCAGGTGTGCCGTGGGAAATTGGAACCTCCAATACCCCTTCTTCCCCCTCCTGCCGAACACTTTTTCTTCTCCACTCGGGCTCCCTTCTTCCCAGCCTCGCTCTGATCGCTTTGCCTCACTTTGCTCAGGAGAGGAGGAAGGAGGGAGGAAGACGTGACCCGTGCGGGCGCTACTGCGCAGACTCGCCCCACATCTTCCTCCCTCCCCTCCCCTCCTGAACACGCTCAGACTTCCCCTCGGATCAAAATGGTGGCAGAAGCGGCAGTGTAGAAGAAAAAGTAAGTGTTCGGCAGGAGGGGGAAGAGAGGGCGCGAAGCGGAAGGGGGAGGAAGAGGTCTCTGTCAAAAGCTGGCATGGGCAAACTTGGACCTTCCAGGTGTTTTGGACTCCAACTCCCACCATTCCTAGCAGCCTCAGGCCCTTTCCCTTTCCCCCCTCAGCCACTTAAGCAGGAAAGGGCCTCCGGCTGTTAGGAATGATGGGAGTTGAAGTCCAAAGCACCCAGAGGGCTGAAGTTTTCCCATGCCTGTTTTAGGGACCTTAAAGTGGTGAGCCTCCTTCCAACATTGTGATTCTCGATAGAAAACAAACAACAACATAACATGACATAGTTTGAATCCACAGTGCTCTCTGGGTGTAGGTGAACTACAACTTCCAAACTGAAAGTCAATTCCCAAGCAAACCCTTTCAGTACTTTCTGTTGGTAATGAGAGTTCAATATGCCAAGTTTGGTTCAATTCCATTGTTGCAAGAGTTCAGGATGCTCTTTGATTGTGTGTTAACTATAAATCAGCAGACCACTGTTGTGATTGTTGCTGTGTGTATTCCATGTCATATTTAGCTACATCCCTAATGATACAGCCTAGGATAGCATTCATTTTAGCTGCTGCGGCGCACCACACTGTGGACTCATGTTCATTTTATTGTCTCCTAAGGCTGCCACATAATCCAGATTATCAAATCAGATAGTCCACATTATCTGCTTTGAACTGGATTATATGAGTCTACACTGCCACATAATCTGGTTCAAAGTAGATAATCTGGATTTTATAACCCAAGACATATTAAATCCACATAATCTGATTTGATCTGGATTATATGGCAGTGTAGACTCATATAATTCAACTTTTCTTTTTAAAAAAAATAAATCATCTTTATTGAGATTTTTCAATTTAAAAACACATCACTCGACGACAATAAAACATATATCTTGCTCTGAATCATAGTAATTCATCAGTAAGTTTTCATGATTTGCAATAACATAAACCCTCGGACATACAACATAAACAAACAAAACAAACGTAACTAGAGTACTTCCAGCTTAAACTTCAGCTCTGTGCGGCCTATGTAGGCCATCTTAATCTCATATATATAACCATTTCTACATTTTGGATAACCGATCTGCTATAAACAATAATCATCCTGTTAACTAAATCTTCATTGTATCTCTAAATATCTACACCAGACCACCAGTCATAATTTTTTTGTTTTAAATGTTCAGTCACCAGACTCCAGTCTGTGCTTTTCCTGTTAGTATCTTGCGCCCTCTTGTACGTAAGAATGTCCATTTTCATTATTTCAAATAATTTCTAGTACCAATCTTCCACCGCAGGCAAGTTTCGGTCTTTCCATTTCCTCGCCACAGTTAATCTGGCTGCAGTAATGCAATATACAAATATTTTCTAGTTATTGGAATCTATTTTAAAATCCAAAAGTCCTAGCAATAGATACTCCGGCTTCAAAGGGAAGTTAACTTTTAATATGGTTTGCATTTCTGTGTGAACCTTCACCCAGAACTTATTAACTTTTTTGCAATTCCACCAACTTTTCAAAGCAGATTTGAAAATCTAGATTATACGGCAGTGTAGAAGAGATACTGTACCTGCTTTGAACTGGATTATATGAGTCTGCACTGCCATATAATCCAGATCATATCAGATTATGTGGATTTTATATGGCAGCGTAGAGGAGTCTTAGGCCCCTTCTACACTGCCATATATAATCCAGATTATCTACTTTGAGCCAGATTATATGGCAGTGTAGACTCATATAATCCAGTTTTTTAAAGCAGATTTGAAAATCTGGATTATATATCAATGTAGAAGGGCCCTGAGGCAAAGAAAATTTTAAATAGCACTTATAGGGTGTCTGTTTAATAATCTTATTTACAGTTCCCTCACTTATTCCTGGGTTTTATGCCCTATAATCCAGTTCAAAGCAGATAATGTGGGATTTTATACAGCTGTGTGGAAGGGGCCTGAGTTTCTTAACACATGAAGACCATGGTTTTGATTATTTCTTGCAGATATTTAAGTATTTTCTCCATCGCTAGCACATGAGTATCAAAATCCATTGTCTGTGCATATAATCCTGCAATATTGATAACTAGGTTGGTCTTTCTCCTGCTTCCTTTAGATTAAAGGAAGACTTGCGGATGATGGACCACTTGCTTAGAGTCACCGGCCATCTTGCCAAAGAGCTGGACCAAATGTCCCAAACCCTCTTGGAGACCTTGACCGAACCCATGGAGAACACTACTATCCCCACATCTGCAAGTCCTTTGGTGTCATTTTAGTCATCAGTCCATTTCACTTATAAAGACCATCAGAAAACCCATATTTCTGATGGTCTTAGGAACCCCTTTGGCAGAGAAGGCTGAAGATCTCTTCCTTATTGGTGTTGGTGAACGACAACTCCCAGATTTCAAAACACAGCCGACCCCAACCCCATCAATATTCAATGTTGGCTATGTAGGTAGTGTGCCAAGTTTGGTGCAGATCCATTGTGGGCTGGGTTCAGAGTTCTCTTTGGTTTTAGATGAACTATAAATCCCAGCAATTACAACTCCCAAATGTCAAGGTCTATTTTCCCCAAACTCAGCCACTGTTCACATTTGGGCATATTATTGAGTATTCGTGCCAAGTGTGGTCCAGATCCACCATTGTTTGAGTCTGGATGTAGGTGAACTACAACTCCAAAACTCAAGGTCAATGCCCACCAAACCCTGCCAGTATTTTCTGTTGGTCATGGTGAGAGGAACCAGCAAGCCCGGACTACCCATACGGCCACCCTAGGCCACGGCCTAGGGCGGCAGCTTTGGGGGGGGCAGCAGATTCGGCCCCCTGAAAACTAATTTTTTTAATAAAAAAAACCGCCCCCTCACAGCGCTTTCCCCCCACCCTCTCCCGAGAGAGAGTCACCCTCGGGAGAGGGTGGGGGGGAGTGCTGCGAGGGGGCGCGGAGGAGGGAATGGCGCCCTCCCCTCGCCATCGCCTGCCTGGGCCGCCCCCTTGTAAAGGAAGGAGGCAGCGAGAAGGAGGAAGGGAAGCCCCGCCGATGGGCATGCATGAATGCGCACGCATGCCAGCCACCAAGCTTCCCTTCCTCCTCCTCCTCGCCGCCTCCTTCCTTTGCAAGGGGGTGGCCCAGCCAGTGAGGAGGAGGAGGGCGGGACTTCCCTTCCTCCTCCTCTCGCCTTCCTTTCGGTCGCGGGAGGAGAAGGCAACGGAAGCCGCACGGCACTGGTCGTGGGGCTTCCGTCCGCCTCCTCCTCCTCCTCCTCCTCCTGCGACTGAAAGGAGGGCACGAGGAGGAGGTGCACGGAAGCTGTGGGGCTGGTGCCGTGCGGCTTCCGTCGCCTCCTCGCGCCCTCCTTTCGGTTGCGGGAGGAGGAGGCGACAGAAGCCGCACGGCACCGGCCGCCTCCCACTCCTCCCGCGACCGGAAGGAGGGCGCGAGGAGGCGGCGGAAGCTGCACGGCCGGGGCTGCTGCCGCACATGCGCAGCAGCGCCCTGAGGGCAGGGCTTTCTGTGCCCTGGGGGGGCTTTCCGCGCCCTGGGGGGGGCTTTCCACACCCTGGGGGCGGCGCGGGGCATCTTTTGGCCTAAGGTGCCAAAAGACGCTAATCCGGGCCTGGGAACCAGTAAGAAAACTACCCCTCCCAAAAGAAGGAGAAGCCAGAAAGCGGCCTACTGCGTTTGCTTTTTGTAATCTGCCTAGAGATAGCTGAACCAGAAATGTAGTAGTATCCTGCTACATGTGAACTTTGTGTGGTGAAAGATATAGGGCCAATCAGGTTGTGCATGATTAGGGAATGCATCCAACCCAGTTAGAGCACAGAGGTGATAAGGAGAGGGGGGTAATTGGGAGAAAATATAAAAGGTCGGGTTTTTTTTACTGCGCAAAGGGATGGCAGTCTTTTGTTCTTTTACCTGAGTGGTCAAGGGCTGTCCGTCTCATGCTGATCAGCTTGAAATAAAAAGTCTTGTTTTGGATCTATCGTTCTCGGTGGAGTTCTTCCGACCTTGTCTTCCCTTACAATGGGAGTTCTGTGAGCCAAGTTTAGTTCAATTCAATCATTGATGGAGTTCAGAACTATAAATCCCAGCAACACCAACTCCCAAATGACAAAACCAATCCCTTCCCCAACCCCACCAGTGGGCATATCGGGTATTCAAATGTGGACATATTGGGTATTTGTGCCAAATTTGGCCCAGTGAATGAAAATACATCCTGCAGATCAGATATTTACATTACGATTCCTAACAGTTGCAAAACCACAGTTATGAAGTAGCAATGAAAATAATGTTACTTGGTTTATTTTATGATAGAAGCATACTAGTTTCAAAGTTATAAGCGTAATGGTTACGATGTGTACATTCACTTAAGATGTTGCCAAACAAGGTTTCAATATACTAACACTTACCAACTGGTTCCTGAGTAACTTGAGCATGACAAAGTGGTCCTGACCGCGTGGCCCTTCCACTCCCTTCTATTGTCACAGCTCCCTGTGGTCAGTCAACTACCTCCCTAGCTAGTTCTCAAACTGACTAACAAGTTTCTTCAGGTTACAGCTAACCCTTACCTTTTACTACCTTCTCTCAGGGCCGGTTCGTCCATTAGGCGGAGGAAGCAGGTGCGTAGGGCGACGTCACCGGGGAGGGGCGACATCACCTGGGAGGGTTGCTGCCGCGCCGGCTCCCCGCCGCCCGCGCTGCCCGCGCCGCCTGCGCCACCGTGCCGCGCCGCCTTGCCGGCCAGGCCTCCGCGGCACTCAGGCCACGCTTCCGCATGCGTGGAGCTTTTTGCACATGCGCGGAAAGGTCCGCGCATGCGTACTGGCTCCCGCTTTGAAGCCAGTGCGCGTGCGCAGATTGGCACATGCGCACTGGCCGCCAAAGCAGGAGGCACGCTCTGGAGCCAGTGCGGCGTGCAGATTGCGCATGCGCACTGGGGGTGCAATTTTTTTCGCGTACCCCGGGAACAGCTTGGTCCACCCCCTGCCTTCCCTATCAACTGACAGATTTTCACTCCTGACTGCTCTAACCGCCTGCTCAAAAACTGACTGACTTTTAAAACCAAACCCTTTCCTTGCCAGCGACAGTTGACTCCGCCCCTTTTCCAGCTTGGATCAGGTTGCCATAGCAACGCCTTTAGAGCTCATGCCCTTCTTCTGACCAATATTGGTCCTATCTAACATTATACATTTTAACTGAATATTATCTTATATACATCCATCTGTAAGTAAACGGTTACAGCATCTTATTTATATACATAACATTCAAATACTTACACATTTCCAAAGGCGCCAAACACATTTTCTGAAATAAAAACATATTGTCATTTCTCACTTCATGACAGTAACATTTATCCTTTCCATGCATGCATTTCCCTGATTTCAAAACATCGGGAAAGAATACTTCTGGAATATGGCCATACAGCCCGGAAAACTCACAACAACCCAGTGATTCTGGCCATGAAAGCCTTTGACAATGCATTCAGTGCCTTTACAATCATATACAATGGGACAGACAAACACACACAAAGGCAAAAGCTTCTCCTTTCATTTCCGGCTTCTGGAGGCGCTGCTCATCTCTGGCTCTGGAGAGATGCTTTCTCCATTTTCAAGCTGTGGAGCCTGTGTTGTCACTTTCTGGTTGTGTGGCCAGCAAGATTGCTTGGAGCATCTCTTTGCCTTTTCCCACCGAAGCAGTACCTATTTAGCTACTCACATTTGCATGTTTTCGAACTGCTAGGTTGGCAGGAGCTGGAGCTGACAGGAGCTCACCCTGTCTAGCAGATTCGAACTGCGAACCTTCAGGTCAGCAGTTCAGCAGCACAAGGGTTTAACCCATTGCGCCACTGCGGCTCCTTGATGCCACTTGAACTGCCATGACTAATGCCATGGAATCCTGGGATTTGTAGTTTGTTGATGCCTCAGTACTCTTGGCAGATAAGGCTTTAAACGTGCTTCGAGTCCCCTTTAGGGGAGATGAAGAGGGATATAAATAAATAAATATAATAATAATAATAATTGTAAAGTTACAACTGTCATGAGCCCATAACACTGAGCCATGACAATTAAAGTGATCTCAAATTGCAGACATTTTATGGGAGATGCACCATAGGCCTTTACTTGTTGTTGTATGCCTTCTAATAATTTCCAAATTATAGTGACCACAACAAAGGTGAAAGACCTTGCAAAACTACAACTTGATTCCACAGCCTTGAGTCATTGCCCTGTTTGCCCAGTTGGGAATCATAGGATCATAAAGTTGAAAGAGCCCTGGTGGGCCATCCAGTCTAACCCCATTCTGCCAAGAAGCAGGAAAATTGCCTTCAAAGCACCGCCGACAGATGGCCATCCAGCCTTGCTTAAAAGCCTCCAAAAAAAGGAGTCTCCATCATACTCCAGGGCAGAGAGTACCACTGCTGAACAACTCTCACAGTCAGGAAGTTCTTCATGTTCAGATGGAATCTCCTTTCTTTTCCTGTGCTAGGGAAAATGTGCTAGAATTCCCAAAGATTTATTTATTTATTTCAAATATTTGTACCCCACCCTCCTCCACCCCCGAAGGGGGACTCAGGGCAGCTCACAACTGGCAGCGATTCGGTGCCCCGCATATACAATCAATAAAAACAACAGTTACATATTAAAAACACATTAAACAGATTAAAAACCATTTTAAAAGTACAAATTGTCCGAGCTCTACAATCACAACTTAATCCAAAGCCAGTCCACAGTCCGTTTTCTATAGCATTGTCATCATTTTACTGTCCACCTGCTATCCGAATGTCTAACCAAATGCCTGGTCCCATAGCCACTTCTTTAACTTTTTCCTAAAGGAAAGGAGGGAAGAAGTTGACCTAGTTTCGCTGGGGAGCGAGTTCCACAGGCGAGGGGCCACCACCAAGAAGGCCCCGCCCCTCATCCAGGCCCGGATTAACACTTTTTTGCGCCCTAGGCCACACCTTGGAATCACGCCCCCTTTAAGCCAACCTCCCGCCACCTCCAAGGTCCCCATTCCCACCGGCTGGAAAGCTCCGATGTGCTCTGAAAATCTCCTCAGGAGTCGGGAGGCTTGGGGAGAGCGCAGTGGGTGCAAACTTACTCCAACGGTGTGCATGAGAGAGAGCACGTGAGAGAGAGAGAGAGAGAGAGAGAGAGAGCACGAGAGAGAGCACGAGAGAGAGCACAAGAGAGAGAGCGCGCGCAAGAGAGAGAGAGACAGAGAGCGAGAGAGAGCGAGAGGGAGAGATAACGTGCACAAGAGAGAGAGAGCGCGCAAGAGAGAGCACAAGAGAGAGAGAGAGACAGAGAGCGAGAGCGAGCGAGAGAGATAGCATGCACAAGAGAGAGAGCGCAAGAGAGAGAGAGAGCGAGACAGAGAGTGAGAGGGAGCGAGAGAGAGATAGCGTGCACAAGAGAGAGAGAGCGCAAGAGAGAGAGAGTACAAGAGAGAGAGAGCGCGAGAGAGAGAGAGAGCAAGACAGAGAGCACGAGAGAGCGCACGAGGGAGATAGTGTGCACAAGAGAGAGGGAGAGCATGCGAGAGAGAGAGAGAGCGCGAGAGAGAGAGAGCGAGATGGAGCAGAGACTTTGCCGGGAGAAGGAGCAAGGAGGGGCATGAGAAAGGGGGAAAGAGGAGCGCAGACCAGTTTTGGGTTTTTTTGGTCCGTGATCTGCACCTCCCCCCCCTCCCGGCTTGTGCCCCTAGGCCATGGCCTCATTGGCCTTATGGGTAATCCGGCCATGCCCTCGTCCCCACCAAACGTATTTGCGACGAAGGTGGGATCGAGAGCAGGGCCTCCCCGGAGGATCGTAAATTTCGTTGTGGGATGAAGAGGCCATTCTAATCAAATCCATTAAAAACCAAACCTGGAAAAGATAAAAGGCGCATTCCTAAATTCAAGTGTGGAACTGTCACAAAAGTTATCCCCCTGTGGACAAAGTTACTGCAGACGGTGTTACTTCTTTCAGGAGTTGGCAATGGAGAAGGTAAGCTGACTTCAGCTGAAAAATCAGCATTTTCAGGCCACGTACATTTCAAAGCTCCTTTGGAATTGCTTCCCGATCCCCTTCAAAGCTGACTCAATCCTTTGCAGAAATCTCAAACCGTCCTGCGTCCCTATTCATGCATCGAAAAATCAATGTAGGGGGTGCTGGGTTTGGTGCCCCCCCCTCTCAATAATTAATTCCTCATGCTCTCCCTGTATCACCACCCTTGCTTTCTAATTCAGTGTCTACCTTCCCTTTTGTGCTTTCTAACAGAATGATAAAGAGGAATCGATAGCTGCTTTCTCAACTACGAACTGGGAGAAAGTGGCCACTTGCATTGACTCTGGTGACGCCTAGCGGCCAGAAAAGACTGATGGCAACTCTGGGTATGTGTTGCACATCAAGGCCGGAGTTGGCACCTTTGAACCCGTAAACACACGAATGTTCTTTATAGCAAGGATCTCAACATGAACATGAATCCCAGGCAGAAGTAAACAGAGGTCCTCCTGGTCAGTCGAAAGGCCGAACAGGGCAAAGGGTTACAGCCTGTGTTGGATGGGGTTACACCCCTGAAGACGCAGGTTCGCAGCTTGGGTGTGATCCTGGATTCATCACTGAGCCTGGAAGCCCAGGTCTCGGCGGTGGCCGGGGGAGCTTTTGCACAGTTAAGACTCGTGCGCCAGCTGCGCCCGTACCTTGGGAAGTCTGATCTGGTCGTCCACGCTCTTGTCACATCAAGATTAGATTACTGCACTGCACTCTATGTGGGGCTGCCTTTGAAGACGGTTCGGAAATTACAACTTGTCCAACGGGCGGCAGCCAGGTTACTAACAGGAGCACCGGGAATATGGTGCAGCTGGCTAAGTGTCAGCTGCATAAGATCTCTCTGACCAATAGGTCATGAGTTCGAGGCCTCGCTGGGTCGAGGTGGGTGCTCGACCTTTAAGTATAGCCTGCTGTCGACCTATGCAGCCAGAAAGAAAGTTGTCAAGTAGGAGATAAAGGTACCACATTAAAGTGGGGAGGCAAATTTTGAATTATGAGGCCATTAAAGAACTCCAGGAACGCTGAGTAATGCGGAAGGAACAACAAGGGACACTGGAACGTTGAGAGATGAGGAGTGTGTCAGCTGCCCCTGGTGGGCAGAGTTTGCCTCTGTCCGTCTATATGTTGTGTATATGGAAACGGCAGGGGTTGTCTGCTAAGTATATGCACCTGTAATCCGCTCTGAGTCCCCTTCGGGGTGAGAAGAGCGGAATATAAATAAAGTGTATTATTATTACATACATACCACCCCCCTGTTGTGTCAGCTTCACTGGCTGCCTGTCCACTTCCGGGCTCAATTCAAAGTGCTGGTTTTGACTTATAAAGCTCTATACAGTTCTGGCCCAGCTTACTTGTACGAACGCATCTGCCTCTACGTCCCACCTCATAACTTAAGATCATCTGGGGAGGCCCTGCTCTCGCTCCCGTCGGCATCTCAAATGCGGCTGGTGGGGACGAGAGACAGGGCCTTCTCGGCTGTGGCTCCCCACCTGTGGAATGCGCTACCAAGCGAAATACGATCAACCCCATCCCTCCTAACATTTAGGAAAAAAGTGAAATCCTGGTTATGGGACCAGGCCGTTGCACAATAGCAGAATGCAGCATGTGGATTAGTATAGGATTGGCAAGTTGACAGACGAAATAGGACTTTTTGTTTTTAAATTGACTTGTGGACGGAACACTGTTTTTAACTTAACTGAGTACTGTGATGTTGTTTAAATGTTGTAAATGCTATTTTATGATTTTTATATTGTATTAGGCATCACATTGTTGCCTTGTTGCCGACCTGAGTCCTCCTTCGGGGGTGAGAAGGGTGGGGCAAAAGTACTGCAAATAAATAAATAAATAAATAAATAAATAAATAAATAAATAAATAAATAAATAAAGTACTGCTATGGTTTTAGAAGGTTTTTTAAATACTGGTAGCCAGATTTTGTTCATTTTCATAGTTTCTTCTACTAGGCCAGTCTTTTTCAACCAGTGTGCCTAGGCACACTCCTGTGCCTTTGCAGAGCTCCAGCTGTACCTCCAGAAAAGCTTTTTGCCCCCCTTTCTTCCCCCCTCCTTTTGCCGCCACTATTATTTTGTCCTCCTCCATGGGAGAAAAAATCTTCCCTTACCATGTTGGTATTAGGCTCTGTCCGCAGACGCCCCCTGCTGCGAGGGAAAAGCGTTAGACAGCATGCAAAGGAGGAGGGGAGCCCAATGGGCGGCTCCAAAATGACGCGGCGCCATTTTGGAACTGCCCACTGGGCTCCTCTCCCCAAACAGACGGCAGCATGCAAAGGAGCAGAGGAGCCCAATGGGCGGCTCCAAAATGATGCCGCGTCATTTTGGAGCTGCCCTCTTGTTGTGGATAACTTTTGGAACCGCCCACTTGCACTCCTCTCCTCCTTCGCATGCTGCCCTCTGTTTGTGGATAACTCCTATATATTGAACTTCTATATATTGCAGATTATCCGGTACAGAGCCTAATCCAACGTGGTAAGGGAAGATTTTTCCTTTTTATCCCATGGAGGTGCCAACATCATGTGGGTGCCAAACTGTACTCCGTGTGTTTCAAATTCACTATATTGATACATTAACTTTATAAAACTTTTGTAATTGTGCATATTGCTAGTTTCACTATATTATTATTATTTTGCCTACTCTTTGTCACCTGCATATGCCGCCTGTTGTGAAAAAGAGGTGCCGAAACGCTATAAAACATTTTGTGTCATTTTGGTTGGTGGTGTGCCCCAGGATTTTGTAAATGTAAAAAATGTGCCTCGGCTGAAAAAAGGTTGGGAAACACTGTACTAGGCCATCAAATGCTAATCAAGGTGGCCAATTGAAACATTCACACCTAACTCCAACAGACAAGAGTTCTTTCTCCCACCCTGGACTTTCCACATATATGTAAACCCCATTTTCCTAGTTTCCAACAGACTTCACAACCTCTGAGGATGCCTGTCATAGTTGCAGGCAAAATGGAAGGAGATAATGCTTCTGGAACATGGCCAGACAGCATGTAAAACTCACAACAAGCGGACATGAAAGCCTTCAACAATAAGGTAAAAGTAAAGGTTTTCTCCTGACATTAAGCCCAGTTGTGTCCGACTCTGGGAGTTGGTGCTCATCTCCATTTCTAAGCCAAAGAGCCGGCGTTGTCTGTAGACACCTCCAAGGTCATGTCGTCGGCATGACTGCATGGAGTGCCATTACCTTCCTGCCAGAGCAGTAATAATAATAATAATACACTTTATTTATATTCCGCTCTTCTCACCCCAAAGGGGACTCAGAGCGGATTACATCACACATACGGCAGACAATCCCTGCCGGAACACATACAGTTACAATACAACACATACAATTTTTGAAGGATTTCTTCTGGCAATCACAGGGTGCGTCATTACGTCACAAGGGGGTGCTGTTGCTTCATCCTCATGACGGAGGGCCTCTGTTCCTCTGTTCCGCATTCCACCTTCCGACAGCCGATCTTTATTTATTCAGGTGTTGTAAAGTCCTTATTGAAAAGAATCCTCCCCCGCTTTTGGCAGGTTCCCAGTTCATCTAATCACAGCTGTTTTCGAACTGCTGGGTGAACAGTGGACAGGGCTCACAGCTGGGTGTCCAAGCCAGCTCGGGAATCGAACTTGCAACCTTGAGATTGCAAGCACAGCTGTTCTTACCACTGTGCTATCTCTCCGGCCCATTGGTCTACTCACATTTACACGTTATCGAACTGCTAGGTTAGCAGAAGCTGGGTGTGATGAATTCCCTAACTGGGAGGATTGGAAAAGTAGGCCCAAGAAATTGGCAGGCCATTTTAGATAGGTGTCATGCGGGCATCCATCTCATTTCCAAAAAGGGGTGTGCCTAAGGAGCAGCCTGGAGGGAAATGAGGGGAGTTAGGATTGGCTGGTAGAGAAGGGGGCGGAGCCTAACTTGGAAAAAGAAAAAAATGCCCTGAAGAAGAGGCGTATTAAAATCTGACAGCAGTTGGTGTTTGGGTGTCAGAGAAGAAGGAGTCTGAGTGTCAGAGAAGAAGCAGAAGTTAGTGTTAGAGAAGTGGCCTAAAATTGGTCAGGAAGCTAGCAGTGTTAGCTAGTGAGTAGGTTCAACAGCTATCAGGGAAGATAGTGTGTAGAGGAGTAGATAGATCGATCCCGAGTAGGACTATCTGTGTTGGAGTTAAGATTTGCTAGGCAGAGAGGAAACCCTGTCAGTAAATTCTTGAAGGGAGAAAGGAGTGGAGTTTTGTAACTAAGATCTGAACTGTTTAAAGGAACCATACGCTTTCGTGCCAAAATCTCTGAACCATTACGCTTCTTATCTATTTTGTAAGTTCTCTTAAATAAACTCTATTGTTTTGTTGTTCAAAACATATGCCTCACGTGTGCCTCTGTCAAAGAAATCTCAAATCAGTTCCCTGCAGCAATCAAGAGCCTAATGGTGGCAGCGTACATTTTGAAGAAGAAATCTCTTCAGTTTCACCTCAGTGCAGAGGCCTGAACATGCCCGGATTACCCATAAGGCCAACGAGGCCATGGCCTGGGAGCGCAAGCCGGGGGGGGGGGGGGGGTGCAGATCACGGACCAAAAAAACCCAAAACTGGTCTGCTCTCCTCTTTCCCCCTTTCTCATGCCCCTCCTCGCTCCTTCTCCGGGCAAAATCTCTGCTCCGTCCTCTCCGTCTCTTGCTCTCTTGCGCACTCCCTCTCTCTCTCGTGCGCGCGCTCTCTCTCTGCTCTCTCTCTCTCTCGCGCGCACTATCTCTCTCGCTCTCTCTCGCTCTCTCTCGCACTCTCTCTCTCTCTCTCTCGTACTCTCTCTCTCACGTGCACCCTCTCTCTCGCGCATGCTCTCTCTCTCTTGTGCTCTCTCTAGCGCGCGCACTCTCTCTCGCTCTCTCTTTTGCTCTCTCTCTCTCTTGCTCTCTTGCACTCTCTCTCTCTCACGTGCTCTCTCTCTCGCATGCATGCATGCTCTCTCTCTCTCTTGCTCTCTCTCTCATGCGCGCGTGCTCTCTCTCTCTCGTGCACGCCTTTGAAGCGGGTTTGCACCCACTGCGCTCTCGCCAAGCCTCCCGACTCCCGAGGAGACCTTCAGAGTACAGCGGAGCTTTCCAGCTGGTGGGAATGGGGACCTTGGAGGTGGCGGGAGGTTGGCTTAAAGGGGGCGTAATTCCAAACTGTGGCCTAGGGCGCCAAAAAAAGTTAATCCGGGCCTGGGCCTGAATGCAAGTCCAGAGTGGTTTAACCCTCTGCGCCACTGGGGGCTCTTCGACAATAAATTATGTCTAAATGGGAAAGTAAATAGATTTAGATTGACTGAAAGAGTAAGCGTTCCACTTGCAAGTTGGTTGTGAAGGTGAAATGTAATCGCATTCCAGTCCTTCGGGAAAGTGAATTTACTATGTTGAGAAGGGGAATAATATTTGAAAATGGGGACGCATTAGAAAATACATTGATCAATTGGAGTTTGAATGCGGTAAAAATGGTTAGAGGTGTGGAAAGCAAGATCGATGAGAAAGCAAGAAAAGAGATTGACCTGGAATACGATCATCTTGGGGTATGGTGGGCAACTGATTTGTTGTTTTATGTACCTTGGAGTCATTTTGGATTTATGGTGACTCTCAGGGTGCAGCTTCAATGTAGAATTAATGCAGATTGATACTATGCATTTGAATCCTGGGAGTTACAAAACTACTAAAATCATGATTCCATAGCACAGCCCATGACAGTTAAAGGGGTGTCAAACTGCATTAAATCTATACCGTAGATCAGGGGTAGGGAACCTATGGCTTGGGAGCCGGATGTGGCTCTTTTCATGATTGCATCTGGCTCTCCAGAGCAGCCCGGGCCTCAGTTTCTCAGCATGCAGCAGGGAGGAGTGAGGCAAATACACCGTGACTGGCGCTTCCACACCGCCATCGCCACCTCTTCCTCATCCCTTGCTGCTCTCGGGGAGGCGGCGGAGGCGGGTCTGGCCCTGGCGCCGCGTACCCGGCCTCGCTGCCCCCGGGGGACACCCAGCTCATTGCCCTCATTGTCAGACAGCTCAAGAGCCGCTGGCTCTACGACTCTTCCGGAGGGACTGTCTCGCCAACGTCAACACCAAGGACCGCCTTGGCCCCGCGCCCTCCTTCCCCTTCCTTCCTTCTTTTCTCTTTCTTTCCCCCTCTCTTTCTCTTTCATTCTTTTTCCTCCCTCTCTCTCTACCTCCTTTCCTACCTCCCTCGTTACTTCCTTCCCCTTCCTTTCTTTCCTTCTCTCCTACCTTTTCCCTCCCTCTCCCCTTCCTTATTTCCTCCATTTTCCCTCTTCCTTCCTTCCTTTCTCCCCCTTCACCCTTTCCTTCTCTCCTTCCTTTTCCCTCCCTCTCTCCCCTTCCTTCTTTCCTCCATTCTCCCTTTCTCCCTCTTCCTTCCTCCTTCCTTCCTTCCTTCCTCTTCTATTCTTTTCCCCCAAGTCTTCCTTTCCTTCTCCTTCCTTTCTTTTCACTTCCCCCTCTCTCCCCGTCTTTCTTTTTTTCTTTTCCCTTCATTATTTTACTTTTTCCTCACTCCCTTTCCTTTCTTTTCCCCACCCTTTCCTCCCTTCCCATTTCCTTCTTTCTTTTCCCCTCCTTGTCTCTCTCCTGCTTTTCTTTTCTTCCTTTTCCATAGTTCGTTCTTTTTTCTTTCTTCCTCCCCCCTTCTTTATTTCCTCTGTCTGTCTTTCTTTCTCTCCCCTTCCTTCTTTCCGCCTTCTCTTCCTTCCCAGAGTCCTGAGCATGCCTTTTGCAGATCCAGGTCTGAAGTGTCCCGTCATTCTGCCGGGGGAATCCTTTTCTCATCATATGTACGTATATACTCACATTTAGTTGAATTCAGTCTTAAAATATATTATATATATTATATGGCTCTCACGGAAATACATTTCCAAATATTTTGCTTTCATGGCTCTCTGAGTCAAAAAGGTTCCCGACCCCTGCTGTAGATTCACCCTTCTTGCTTTGTCATCTGGTGTCTTCAAGCTGTTTCTGATTCATGGTCGGAATGTGGCTCAATGACACAGAGTCCTGGGAATTGTAGTTTGGTGAGGCACCAGCACTCAGTGGCAGTGAGGTGTAAACAATCTTAAAGAACTAAAACTCTCAGATTCCATCACATTGCGCCTTAGGGCTTTCCCAATTTATTGCAGGCTGACATGGTTCATTTTCAACATTTCTTTCGGGTGTGCACCCAAATTTTTACAGTGATGCCTACAACAGCCCTGTAAAGTAGGTCCTGTAAAGGAAAGGTGGGCTTGGGGGGGGGGGATCTTGGTCATTTAGTGCAAATAGTGAATTCTCATCTCCATTGCCAACGAAAAAAAGGGTTGTGATGGTATCAATACAATGAAATTCATCAAAAGGTTGTCAGCCAACGACATGGGGAGTGGTCTTGAGATTGAGCCCGTGAGCCCCCGCCTTCAAGCTGATCTGAAACCGCAGCAGGGAGTTCTACAGTTCCTGGACATCTGGATGGGCCAGAAACAAAGGGACTGTGGCCACAGCAGCAGCTTCAACTAAAAACGACTTCTCTCCATGTTCTTTCCTTCCTCTTCCCTAACATTGTAACTATCCCCCAATAAATAAGTATCTTTTATTTGTAACATTTCATTCTCTATAGTGATACCTTGTGTCCCTTTACTGCCTCTAACCCTCTCTAACATGAACCTTTGCATTTCTGAGCTGCAGATCCCTGCCGGCTCACCTGGGATGCTCTGTCAGGCCCCAAGCCTCAGTTTCCCTAGTTTCTTCAGAACCACACTGCCGCCATGATGGCATTCAAAAATCCTTTCAGCCTGTCTGCCTTTCCCCAGTGAACTCTGTACCTTGCAACTTGGTGCAAACAGTCAAGGCCGCAGCTGTTATTCCTAGCGATAAGCAGAAGTGCCTGGGCACTAATTGGGATCACATATTTTGCCTCTGAGGTTTACCTAAACAGCAGCTGCAGCCCATCATGGGAACCATGATGTCCGACGCAGTTACGTCGCATAAGATCAAAGGGTTTGGACACTATAACCGTTTGGTCTGGGATAGGCAGCTCATCTCGAGCCAACCATCGCATGCCCTGATCATGGATTCCTGAACGGGCCTTGCGGCCTACTGCTTAAGACTTTACCTGCCAGCACGCTGGTTGCTTTGGATCTAGCCCGCTTGGGTCTCCGCTTGCTTTGTTGCCTTGTTCCTGATTGCCTGGTTCCTGTTTGCTACAGAAAGACTTTGCTTTTGTATCCTGCTTGATCCCTGGTTGCCACGGGACTATATTCAACTGCTGCTACTATTGAACATTGCTGCTATTCTGGTGCCCTTTGAAAGGCATTTTAGCTGACTTCTAGCCTCTTTCCTATAATCAATATCTATTATATTCACGTCATATGATGTATACCTCAAACAAAGAAACCTTACAACGCAGAAACACAATACTTGCCAACAGAAATAGGCCTCAAGCAAGGTACGTTTGTAGCAAAGAAACTCCCCCCCAAACCCTAAATGGCCCCCAAAATAATGAGTAAAAATAAAACTACATTTACCAGCATCCTCCGGGGCAGCCAAAGACTCACCCAGCCTCTACATTCTGAACAACATGATTGGCTGCCAATAAGGGCGGATTTGCATAACTGCTGCACTGGCCAGCCAACATGAAAATTCCGATCCATAATAAACTGCCAATCCCCAACACAAACACCCAAAACACTTGCAACCGAAAAATCACAGACCACGCCCAAAATTGACAGTAAGGCTTCATTAGCTTGATTTCCCTAACTAGCCCTCACTTACTGGGAAGCTGTTTACACTCTGAATTGACAGTAAGACTTCATTAACTTGATTTCCCTAACTAGGCCTCACTTGCTGGGAAGCTGTTTACGCTCTGAATTGACAGTAAGGCTTCATTAACTTGATTCCCCCGACTAGGCCTCAGCTCATGGGACATTGTGTATGGCCTGAATTGACAGTAAGGCTTCATTAACTTGCTGTTCCTAACTAGGCCTCAGCTCATGGGACATTGTGTATGGCCTGAATTTACAGTAACCTACCTTGGCACACAGAGCCCCCGACCATGCATGATGGGACTTGAAGTACCACCATGAAAAATGGGATTTGTAGTACTAAAAACCCATCATTCCCCCACAGACCACTGTGGCCCAGAACCAAGACCAATAAAGACCCAACTTGGCACACCATGCCCCCATGACCCACACTCCATCCAACTGCAGTTTAGAGGAGGGCACACCGTGGATGATTGAACTTTCTCGCATCTCCTAAAAGGGCACAGCAACGCGTGCCGGGTACAGCTAGTTCTAAATAAACCTGTTGTACCTCAGCTGAACGTGTGGTTTATCAAGGGAGGTTTTCCAAGTGTCCAGGAGGGCAACATGCTCTTACAATGTCCTGGGGAGGCCAAAACTGCATTCCTCTGAACTACGGATATAGATACCCACTAGGCCCCCGTATCCGCAGGTAGACAGATTGTCTCCAAACCGGTGCCATCATTTTCCCAGACTAACTGCTATTTCGCTTTCTGCATTATGGACCCCTACGCCCCAGGAAAATCATTTTTATTTCAATAAGCCTCATATGGGAGCCTGCTGACCTCAAGCCATGGCTCCATGTTGTAGCAATGTTCAAGCTTCCATTTCATGCACATTCAGCGGCTCGTCGATTCCGGGGAACCTGCTGTGGTCACCCTTGGGACCCCCAGACCTCTTGACAAGCCATTCTGGCCCTTGGTGGGCTATGCCGACCGGGTGTCTGCACTAAGTTTGATGTGAATATGGGAGCCTGCTGACCTCAAGCCATGGCTCCATGTTGTAGCAATGTTCAAGCTTCCATTTCATGCACATTCAGCGGCTCGTCGATTCCGGGGAACCTGCTGTGGTCACCCCTTGGGGCCCCCAGACCTCTTGACAAGCCATTCTGGCCCTTGGCGGGCTATGTCGACCGGGTGTCTGCACTAAGTTTGATGTGAGTATGGGGGCGTGCTGACCTCAAGCCATGGCTCCATGTTGTAGCAATGTTCAAGCTTCCATTTCATGCACATTCAGCGGCTCGCCGATTCCGAGGGAACCTGCTGTGGTCACCCCTGGGCCCCAGACCTCTTGACAAGCCATTCTGGCCCTTGGCGGGCTATGTCGACCGGGTGTCTGCACTAAGTTTGATGTGAGTATGGGGGCGTGCTGACCTCAAGCCATGGCTCCATGTTGTAGCGATGTTCAAGCCTCTATTTCTCTACATCAGCTTCAGCACAAGATGCAACTGGCTCGGAGCCTCTTGCCTTGGCCTCTAGCACAGGGCTGTCCAACTGGCGGCCCTGGGGCCGGATCCGCCCCATAGCCTGTTGGACACGGCCCCACCTATGCCCTCAGCCGCCATTTTTAATTTTTTTTTATTTTAAAAATCGATTTTTAAAAAATGGCGGCCGGGGAGGGGGAGGCGGGCAGGGAGGAGAAGAGAGCTAGCCTCCTCCCTTCGCCGCCTCCCTACCTAGGGCGGGGGAGCGCCAGGGGCAGAAGGCGGCGCCAAGAGCAGCGTGTCACAGGCCTGGCGTGACGCGCTGCCCTTGGCACCGCCTACGCCTCCTTTCCGGTGGCTCCCCGGCCTGGGAAGGGAGAGGGCGAAGCGGAGTAAGCGATGCCAGAGCAAGCGCGTCTCGCCAGGCCTGTGATGCGCTGCTCTTGGCGCCGCCTTCTCCTCCTTTTCGGCGGGATTTTAGAGGGGGCGGGCCTGGGGTGGGGCCTGGGGCGGGGGCCTGGGGGGCGGGCCGAGCAGCCCCGCAGGTCATCAGTGACCTCTTATCCGGCCCTGGACCCGCCAGAAGTTGGACAGCACTGCTCTAGCAGATCAGAACAGAAGTTATACTACTATTACTACACGTATCTACATCCCCCCACGATCCCTTCCTCCTTTATACTTCTTTCTCTTCACCTCCTCCTCTTCTTTTCCCCTTATCTCCTCCTCTTCTACACCTGCCCCTTGTATTCTTTCTTTCTCCTGTCTCCCTTCGGTCTTCTTCTTCTTCCTCCCTCCCCTCTTCATTTCCTCCTCATCTTCCTCTTTACTTCCCCCACTTCCTGTTCTCTGTCTTCATTGCTTCCTTGCTCCTCTCCCTCCTCTTAATTTTCCCCTCCACCTCTTTTGTCTCCTCTTCCTCTTTTTATGTTCATTGTTTGCTCCACCTCCTCTTCTTCTTTCTCCCTTCTTTCTCATGCCCTCTCTTTCTTTTCCTCCTTCTCTCCTTTTCTTTTTCCTCTGCCTCATTTCTTCCCCTTCCTCTTCTTCCTTTTCATTGCCTCCTCCTTCCTCCTCTTCTTCTTTTTCATCTTCCTTGCCTCCTCTTTCCTCTTCTCCCTCTTCCTCCTCCATCTTCCACCTCCGCTTCCCCCTTTGCTTCCCATGCCTTTTCTTTCTTTCCCTCCTTCTCCTCCTCTCCTTTTTCTCTCTTCCCCTTTTCTTGCTTCTCCTTCCTCTCTCCTCCACCTCCATCCTCTCTCTTCTTCACCTTAATCTCTTCTTTTTTCTCCCTTTCTTCTCATGCCTTTTCTTTCTTTCTTTCTTTCTTTCTCCTCTTCCTCTTTTTTTCCCACCTTCCTCTTCTTCTCCTTCTCCCACCCTCTACTCCACCCTCCACCACCTCCTCTCCCTTTTTCATCTTCATTGCCTCCTTCCTCCTTTCCCTCATCCACCTCCTTTTTCCTCTCTTCCTTCTAATGCCTTTTCTTTCTTTCCTCTCTTTTTTCTTTCTCCTCTTCCTCTTTTCTTCCCACCTTCCTCTTCTTCCTTTTCATTGCCTCCTCATTTCTCCTCCTCTTCTACTCTTCCCCTTTCCCTCTTTTCCCCCTCTTTCATCTTCCTTGCCTCCTCTCTCCTCTTCTTTCTCCCTTCTCGTGCCCTTTCTTCCTCCTCCTTTTCTTTCTCCTCTTCATCTTTTCTTCCTCCCCCCTTTTCCTCTCTTTCCTTCTTCCCCCTCCTCCACCTGCCTCCTCTCTCTCTTCTTCACCTTCCCCTCTTCCGTCTCTTCTTCTTTCTCCCTTCCTTCTCGTGCCCTTTCTTCCTTTTCCTCCTCTTCTTTCTCCTCTTCCTCTTTTCTTCCTCCCCCTTTTTCCTCTCTTTCCTTCTTCCCCCTCCTCCACCTGTCTCCTCTCTCTCTCTTCTTCACCTTCCCCTCTTCCGTCTCTTCTTCTTCCTCCCTTCCTTCTCTCCCTGCTTCGTGATCCCCAAAGCGCTAGGAAGATCTTCCTTCCTTCCTTCCTTCCTTCCTTCCTTCCTTCCTTCCTTCCTTCCTTCCTTCCATTCTAGATCAATAGATAGATAGATCTAACATAGATCTATCTGGGATTAGGGACACAGTGATCTTCCTTCCTTCCTTCCCTTCTTCCTTCCTTCCTTCCTTCCTTCCTTCCTTCCTTCCTTCCTTCCTTCCTCCTTCCTTCCTTCCTTCCTTCCTTCCTTCCTTCCTTCCTTCCTTCCTTCCTTCCTTCGCCTTCCTTCCTTCCTTCCTTCCTTCCTTCCTTCCTTCCTTCCTTCCTTCCTTCCTTCCCTTCCTTCCTTCCTTCCCTTCCTTCCTTCCTTCCTTCCTTCCTTCCTTCCTTCCTTCCTTCCTTCCTTCCTTCCTTCCTTCCTTCCTTCCTTCCTTCCTTCTTCCTTCCTTCCTTCCTTTCTTCCTTCCTTCCTTCCTTCCTTCCTTCCTTCCTTCCTTCCTTCCTTCCTTCCTTCCTTCCTTCCTTCCTTCCTTCCTTCCTTCCTTCCTTCCTTCCTTCCTTCCTTCCTTCCTTCCTTCCTTCCTTCCTTCCTTCCTTCCTTCCTTCCTTGTAAAGCAAGCTCCCCTCCTTGCTCCCCCCCCCCTCCTCCCCTCCCGAGGAGAGCGCCTCCTTGCGCGGAGAGCGGCGTTGGCTGCGGCGTGGAGAAGCCGGGCTGGGCTCCCAGGAGCGGGACTGCCAAGCCCTGCTGCACCCCACCAGGCTTTGCTTCCAACCCGGCCAAAGAGAGAGAGAGGCTTGCCTGCCTGCCTGCCTGCCTACCTGTGGGCAGCAGGTGCTAGCAGGGGGGGCCGCTTTGGGGGCAGTAGCCAGGTGCTCCTCCTCGGCTCCGGAGCTCAGTCCTCGGCGCTCTCTCGGGGCGGTGGGCTTGGAGCTGGCCAATGCACGGAGGCTGCTCTGCAAAGGAGACCCCCCCCCCGGGCAGGAGCCCCCCCTCCCTCCCCTCCAGCCTCCCTCTCCTCACAGGTAAGACCCGCCTGGCCAGGGACACAGGGAGAGTGGCAGCCAGGGCAGGAGCAGTCCAAGGAAAGTCCTGGCGGCTCATGCCCAGGGACAACTACTCCCCTTCCTGCTTTCCTTCCTTCCCTCTTGTCTTCTTTCCGCCCTTCTTTCCACCCTTATTTCTTTGCTTCTCTCTTTCCTTCTTTCCTTCCTTTCTTCTTTCCTTCCTTCCACCTTTCTTGCTTTCCTCCCTCCCTACTTTCCTTTCTTCTTTCTTTCCTTCCTTCCTCCTTCCCTCCCTGCTTTCCTTCCTTCTTGCTTTCCTTTCTTCCTCCTTTCCTTCTTTCTTTCTTTTGTTCCTCCCTCCCTTCCTCCCTTCAATCTTTCTTGCTTGCTTGCTTTCCTTCCTTCCTCCTTTATTTCTTTCTTTCTTTCCTCCCTTCCTCACTTCAATCTTTCTTTCCTTCCTCCTTTCTTTCTTTCTTTCTTTCTTTCTTTCTTTCCTCCCTCGCTTCCTCTCTTCAATCTTTCTTTCTTTCTTTCTTTCCTCCTTTCTTTCTTTCTTTCCTTTCTTTCTTCATCCCTTCTTTCTTTCCTTCCTCCCTCCCTCCTTCCCTCCCTTCTTTCCTTCCTTCCTTCCTCCTTTCCTCCTTTCTTTCTTTCATTTTTTCTTTCCTCCCTTCTGTCTTTCCTTCCTCCTCTTTCTTTCTTCCTTTCTTTCCTTCTTTCCTTCTTTCCTCTCTCCTTTCTTTCTTTTGTTCCTTTCTCCCTCCTTTCTTTCTTTCTTTCTTTCCTCCCTCCCTTCCTTCTTTCCTTCCATCTGTCCTCCCTCCCTCCTTCCTTCTCTTCCTTCCTTCCTTCCTTCTTTCCTTCCTCCCTCCCTTCCTTCTCTTCCTTCCTTCCTTCTTTCCTCCCTCCCTCCCTCCCTTCTTTCCTTCCATCTTTCCTCCCTCCCTCCTTCTCTTCCTTCCTTCTTTCCTCCCTCTCTCCCTCCCTTCTTTCCTTCCATCTTTCCTCCTTCCTTCCTCCCTCCCTTCCTTCCATCTTTCCTCCCTCCCTCCTTCCTTCTCTTCCTTCCTTCTTTCCTCCCTCCCTTCCTTCCTTCTTTCCTCCCTCCCTCCCTTCTTTCCTTCCATCTTTCTCCTTCTCTTCCTCCCTCCCTTCTTTCCTCCCTCCTCCCTTCTTTCCTTCCATCTTTCCTCCCTCCTTCCTTCTCTTCCTTCCTTCCTTCTTTCCTCCCTCCCTCCTTCTCTTCCTTCCATCCTTCTTTCCTCCCTCCCTCCCTTCTTTCCTTCCATCTTTTCTCCCTCCTTCCTTCTCTTCCTTCCTTCCTCCCTTCCTTCCTTCCATCTTTCCTCCCTCCCTCCTTCCTTCTCTTCCTCCCTTCTTTCCTCCCTCCCTCCCTCCCTTCTTTCCTTCCATCTTTCCTTCCTTCCTCCCTCCTTCTCTTCCTTCCTTCCTTCTTTCCTCCCTCCCTCCTTCCCTACTTAATTTCCTTCCTTTTAAGGACCACAGGGAAGGGAAAGAAAAGGGAGAAATGGGGAGAAGAGAAAAGGGGAGAAGAAGGGAGAAGAAAGAGATAAAGTTATCAAGGGGTAAGAAGGTTGGGGAGGAAGAAGAGAAGGATGGGAAGAGGAAGAGGACGGGGAGAAAGGAGGAGGAGGGGGAAGGAGAGCAGACAAATGAGGAAGAAGAGCAGGTGGAAGTTGCCTCTGGGTAGAATCCACCGGGACTTTCGCTTGCAGCACTCTCCTTGGAAAGAGGGAGAGCATTCTGGTGCATCATGCTGCATTCCCAGGTTGAGGTTGGTGGAGAATCCACCCTGGGTTTTCAGTC